>JANAVB010034615.1:12155555-12405128 GCA_029216955.1 Iris pallida | reverse complement strand
ACTCGCCGACAGATCTCCAGGACAGCGCCTACACAGGGTCAATGCCAAACCTCGTCTTCACTCCACAGGATATGCATATCAAACCAACCAGCACGATCGCCCTCTGTATTATACTGGGTACATTGGCGACATCAAGGTCGATCGGATGCATATTGACCCCGGGTCCTCCATAAGCGTCATTCCGAAGAGCCTACTACATCATCTACGCATCCCAATGCATCGTCTGACGCCAACAAATACATCCATCAGCAGCTTCAATTCCGACAGGAGCTACCCAATCGGAAAGATTCGCCTGAAGTGTCAAATCGGCGACCTTCAGTCAGAAGTGACCTGTTATGTCATAGATACAGACACTTCCTACAATCTCTCCTGGGGCATCCTTGGATACATGATTACATGATCGTGCCTTCCATACTGCACCAGTGCTTCAAGTACGTCGATAAGCACGGCCTTGTGAGGACAGAATTTGCCGACATCGATCCCTTTAAAGGGGTCAAATCCTACTACTCAGATTCATGCTTGTACGAAGTCGAAAAAGCATCTTGTCAAAGGAGATACTCAAGCTCAAACTGAGGCAGTGACGGGATCAGAAGATCCTCTGACAATCCACCTCCAAGCCCACAAGCCTGGCATAATTGCGCCCCTTACAGCCACTCTGCGTAAGGACGTAATTAGCCTCTCTACATAGGAGAAAAAGATGATAATCCGACTGCCAAGGTCTGGCCAAGCGCCAAGACCCACGACAGAGCCACTGACAATCAGGTTTCCTAAAGCTAACCAGCAACAAACAAGGGAGCTTAATCCCTCTGTCAAGCCGATGATAATTCGTCTTCCCAGAATGAATCAGCAACCGAGCACTAAGCTAGGGACTACTAGCCAACCAATAACTCCCCGCTCAACACCGAGCACCAAACTGGGGGTAGCTAGTACGCCAACAACTCCATATTCTGCTCCACCCATGGAGCCCCAGATAATAAGTTGTCCAAGTCATCCTCTCAGTCTGCATTTACACAGGGGGTAGCTGAAGAAAAATCTGAGCTGGCCAAGTATGTAGCTACTTACACTGATGTTCTATCTGCAGATGATGTAATCCCACTGGAAAAGATAACTTACTTCATTAATAAAGGGCTATCTTTGAATTATCTCGAGCTTAATAAGCTCTGTACAATATATGCTATGGAACACGGCATATGCACTCACCTGCACACACAAGTGACAAATGTCTACACCGCGAACCAACTTACTCGAGTGGAAGACACTTACCGCATAATCGAGGGAGACGATCACCCAATCATCTTCGGCCGGAAGAATAATCCACAGCCCTTCAAGATAGAAAAAGTTGATCCCGAACTCGACGCCGGAGATTGCCCCTTTATCTGTATAGTTCCCAATCCAAGTACCTTATGCAAAAACAAGGATATAATCTAGAAACTACACCAAGCTTAAACTATGGCACCGGACGGCGGTTACCTTTACAGTCGCCAGCCCCTGCTGGGAAACCACGAGATTATTACAGCAAAACCAGATGTGGGCTAGGTTATGTCACACCTGCGACGACACTGGAAAGCTCAGACGAGGAATGCGACTGGAAGTCACATTCAACAGGATCACCCACTTCCGATTCAGATATCAGCATCGGGGACATGCTCAGGCAAGTCTGGTCCGTTAATATGGCACTCGCCGATGCCTACGAAGACATTCCCGAACTTCTTGAACTAGAGAAATGGGCACAACAACTAGATGCACAGTGGGAGAAGCGGTTCGAACAAAGAGAGCCTCCCACCAAGGATGAGGTTGTACAAGTCGATCTCGGTGATGAGTCCACTCCGAAGCCTATCTTCGTCAGCAAGAATTCGACAAACGAAGAGCGAGAATCACTACTACAACTCGTCAGAGAATACATCGATGTGTTCGCCTGGAGCTACGAAGATATGCCAGGACTGAACCCCGAGATTGTACTTCAAAAGATTAACATCCGTTCGAACGCAAAACCAGTCAAGCAACAGCAACGTCGGTTCCGTCCTGACGTCATGAATGCCATTGAAGCCGAGGTAAACAAACTTATAGCCAGCGGCTTCATCCGGGAGGAACAACATCCTGACGGGGTCGCCAATATAGTACCAGTCCTCAAGAAGAGTGGAAAGATTCGAATCTGCATCGACTTTCGCAATCTGAACGAGGCGTGTCCTAAGGATGAGTTCCCTCTCCCTATTACAGACATCATGATCGACAATACCTGCGGCTTTGAGCGTACGTCATTCATGGATGGTTTTTCGGGGTACAACCAAATCAAGATGTTCCCTGACGACGAAAAGCATACATCATTCTGAACACAAATTGGCACATACTGCTATACCGTCATGTCTTTCGATTTAAAGAACGCTGGGGCTACCTATCAAAGAGCTATGAGCGTCATCTTTAGAGACCACTTACGCAAGACAGTTGAATGCTACGTCGACGACATCGCCGTCAAAAGCCGCTCTAAGGAAGATCATCTACATGATCTGAGGATAGTGTTCGACCTGATGCAAGCGCACAATTTGAAAATAAATCCCACAAAATCCTTTTAGGCGTATCCAGCGGGAAGTTCTTGGGTTTCATCATTACCTCCCAGGGTATCCACGTAGACCCTGAGAAAACGAAGGCAATCATGGAGATGGGTCCCCCGAGAAATCTCCGTGAACTCCGAGGCCTTCAAGGGAGGCTGGCCTACATCAGGAGATTTATCTCTAACCTCTCCGGACGATGTCAGCCATTCACCACCTCATGAAGAAAGGCGTTTCATTCGTATGGGATGAAGAATGCCAGCGCCCTTCGACAGCATCAAAGAATATCTGACGAACCCTCCAGTCCTGGTAGCCCCGATCGCTGGAAGACCATTCTTGCTCTATGTACGAGCGATGGAACAATCTTTCGGTATTATGCTAGCACAAAACAACGAGGCAGGCCACGAACAAGCTATATATTACCTCAGCCGAATGATGATGGGGCCGGAGGATCGATACACTGCCGTAGAGAAAGAGTGCCTTGCTCTGGTTTTCGCCATTCAGAAGACGCGACACTACGTCACGGGAAAAACCATCTATGTCATATCAAGAGTCAACCCCCTCAGGGTCCTCATGACTAAAGTAGGTGCACTCAGCTCTCGCCTTGCTACTTGGGCGATATTACTGTCCCCCTAACACATGATCTTCGTCCCGCAAAAGGTTGTTAAAGGTCAAGCTCTGGCAGACTTTTTAGCAGCTCATCCGGGTTCGGAGTCAACCAAAATAGACGAAGAGATTCCAGACGAGGTCGCTAATTCAAATATGGCCTCCCATGATACCATATGGCGAATGTTCTTCGATGGCGCTTCTAGAATCGGGCCCAAGGGCAACATCGTCGCTGGAGTCGGAATAGTACTGGTTTCTTCCACCGGGCTCGTGATCAACCGAGCTTATTCCCTCACCGAACCTTGTTCAAACAGCGTGGCCGAGTACAAAGCTTTGGTCATTGGTCTCTGACTTGCACAAGAGCTGGGGGTAGAACACCTCGAAGCATACGGCGATTCACAGCTAATCGTCAACCAGATCCGGGGCTCATACAAAGTTTGCCATGAGGACATGATCCCCTACCACTAAATACGATCAACATCATCTCGTCCCTGGAGGGGTTCTTCATCGAACACGTTCCCAGGCTCCAGAATATTGAAGCCGATGCCCTAGCAGGCCTGGCCGCTTCCCTAGAAGTGCTGAATCATGCTCATCATCTGGTTGACATCATAGGCCGTGAGTTGGTCTGTCCCAGGAACAACGTTCAATTCATGGCGAGTTGTTCTGCTCAGACGGTCGACGAAGCACCAAACTGGAGACAACCATTCATAGACTTCGTAGTCTATGACATCCTGCCCGAGAACCCAAAGGAAGCTACTTCTATCAGAAGGCGTTCCCTCAGATTCTTCTATGATACAGAGACGAATGCTGTATCGCCGATCCTACGATGGATTACTGCTTCGGTGTCTATCAAATACAAAGGCCAAAGAAGCCGTACGCGAAGCTCATGACGGTGTCTGTGGAGCCCATCAGCCCGACCCAAAATTGCAAGATCGACTTTGCTGAATGGGCTACTACTGGCCTACGATGGTAGCAGATGCGATAGACTATGCAAGAAAGTACAAAGCCTGCCAAATCCATACGGACTTCATCCACCAGCCATCCGAATTCTTACATCCAACAGTGGCGTCCTGGCCATTCGAAGTATAGGGAATGGATATCATCGGTCCAATCACTCCACCTTCTTCGGAGACATCGCTTCATACTTGCAATCACAGATTACTTCTTCAAATGGGCGAAAGCTGTTCCGTTCGCAGAAGTGAAGACTTTAAAGGTGATCAGCTTCCTCAAGCATCACGTCATCTATCGCTTTAGACTGTCCCGAAGGATCATCCACGATAATGGTCCGCAGTTTGCAAGCCACGCCTTCTATCGATTCTGCGACAAACACCGAATTCAGAATATTGCTTCAACGCCATACAATCCGGCAGCGAATGGGTTGGCAGAAGCATTCAACAAAACCATCATCAAGTTGCTCAAAAAGTTCGTGTCTTCCAACAAACGCGACTGGAACGAGAAGCTTGGTGAATGCTTATGGGCGTACCATACTACAGTTCGAACAGCCACCGGGAACACACCATTTTCCCTGTGTACGGGAGTGAGGCAGTCCTCCCATTGGAGACTCAAATCCCCTCGCTCTGCGTCGCTCTCATTTACCAATTGACGACGGATGATAACAACCGTCGCCGCCTACAAGAGCTGGAGGCCTTAGAGAAAAGCGCCTACTGGCTCAGCAGTGAATCGAGCTATACCAAGCACGCATCTCCGGAGCCTTCAACAAGGTTAAAATCAGAACATTCCAAGTGGGCGATCTCGTTCTAATAGTTCGGAGGCCGATGGTTATGACTCACAAAATCGTCGGCAAATTCCAACCAAAATGGAAGGCCCATTTATCATTGAAGCTGTATTCTCCAACGGAGCTTACCGTCTCGCAAAACAAAATGGAGACTTGCTCATGTTGTCCGTCAATGGCAAGTTTCTGAAGAAGTATTATGTCTAAACGGCATTCTCCAGATCCTAGAGTGTTGAGTTATGTACCCTCCGGTACCGCTGAACCCACATTCTTCTTCCAAATATCCTAAAATGCCGAGTTATGTACCCTTCGGTACCGCTGAACTTACATTCTGGCTCCATATATCCCAGAGTGTTGAGTTATGTACCCGCAGGTACCGATGAACTCATATTCTGACTCTATAAATCCCAAAGTGTTGAGTTATATACCCTCTGGTACCTCTGAACTTACACTTTGACTCTAAATTTCTTGGATTGTTGAGTTATGTACCCGCAGGTGCCTCTGAACTTACATTTTGGTCACTCTTTTTGGTGGTAAGTCATGTATGATCATACCTCTGAACTTGTTCTTCTGAAAGAGCTCCTCCCCCATGATCCACTACCCGCACTCCCAGTGCACAAAAAGGGTAACAGATCCATAAATTTCCAAAACGACCACGTCGATGTTACCTCTGAGTCGTTTCACTTCCGCCAAAAACAAATCACCCCTTTACGTAGAACTTCCACGTCCTCATTACCTCTGAGTCGTTCTATGTACCCCTTCATGGAGCCCACTCCTACCACGTCCTCATTACCTCTGAGTAGGAAGGCTCCATCGAAGAAACCCTCATGCTTGCCATGTCCTCATTACCTCTGAGTAAGTATGTTGGTTCCCTTTCGACTTATTATCCGTACCCAAAACCGGAGTACGCCAAGGATAATAGGTCCACAAATGTCCTCTGTTGACCACAAATATCCTCTGCTGAGTCCACTCCTGCCACGTCCTCATTACCTCTGAGTAGAAAGATTCCACGGTGAAAAAAACCCTCATGCTTGCCACGTCCTCATTACCTCTGAGTAAGTATGTTGGTTATATCCCGTCCTATTATCCGTATCCTAAGCCAGGGTACGCCAAGGATAATAGGCCCACAAATGTCCTTTGCTAAATTTTTTGTACGGGCCCATCATTTCTTATCATGCCCCGGGAGCCCAGCTGCTCCATGGCATTCTTCCTCCCGATACCAGAAACGTCCATGGCCACCTTTCAGTGAAATCGTTCTAGGTATCCCCATCAAACTTGTTATCCATACCTAAAACCCAGGTATGCCAAGGGTAACAGGTCCATAACAGTCCCCCAGTAGGGCAAACACTACCACAACACCATAAACACAATAAGAAATACAAATGAAGGGTAATAAAACATACTCTTTTATTTGGAAGCCAAAAAATACTACATGTTCTGGGACTACGTCCCTCTCAAAAAAGGGGTAGGAAAAGAATAGAAACAAAAGAAGGAAAAAAGCCGTCTATGGTTCGGCGGTACATAGTTCTAAGAGACGATTCTTTACCAAGACGGTCCTCCGTTCAAGCCGCTGCTTAGCTCGACGCTCGGCCTCCTGGGACAACCGCTCCGCATCATCCAAGTACATGTGTGCCCGCCAGCCATCCTCCAGCTTCTCCAGGGCGAGCTCCAGGCCAGCAGAAGCTCGATTAACTCTGTCGGCCTCCTGGATAATCAGCCCCTTTTCGGTACGGGCAGCTTCGAGCTCAGACTCCGGGAGAGCTAACTTCCTCTGAAGCTCAAGGATCTGCTCCCCGTGTCAATGACCCCCCAGGAGGCAGTCGCTTCTCAAGCCGTAATATCTTCGCTCTCATGACTCAACTGATCATATAGCTGAGACAGATCGCGGAGGTCCTTCAGTATGACCGGTTTGGCCTTATCCCGAGCAGCCCTTATTTTCTCTACGGCAGTTAGGAGGAAACCGCGCTCTTGATCTATAGCAGCAGACAGATCAGCTTGCCGCAGCACCTGAAGCTGGGCCACCAGCTGATCAGCCTCCAGTAATTTTGCCTCCAGAAGCGCAGCTATCCCCGCCCCACCGGAAAGAGTCTTAAGAATATCAACGTGACCCCGAGCGCATTGTCGGGCCAAGGCAAAAGGGGTCCCCCGTTCCACAGCAGTCGCGACCCCTCTCTTCAAGTGGATAGAAGCTGTCAACCACGTCCTATGATGCTTCGTCCAGAACCTTCGTAGAGGACGGCGTCAAAGGAAGTGTGGCTGGCAGTGTCGAAGGAGGCACGCTAGAACTTGCCACCAGAGAGACAAATTCCGAGCGGAAAGATGCGAGGTTAGCATCTAACTCCTCCTCCGCCACCCGAAGAGTCTGGACACTCGGCAAAGCAGAAAGGTCGACTCTCGGAGCCGCCTGAGCTGAGGAGGACGCAAGGAACATTGTCCCCTGCCCCGGCTGTGCCACCACCTGACATTCCGAACTCGAGCCAGCGGGAGGTCCTTCAATATGAGCCGGAAGAGGAGGGGTATGCTCCTCTCCGCCAGTTCTCCTTCGCCAGAGCCCGCCCTGACAGTGTCCGTCATCGGCACTGGAGAGCAGGACCTGTATGTCCAGGGCAACCATTAATCAGTCTAACCCGAAGAATGTGACGATAGAGCAGATAGGCCTCCTCAAAAGTTAAGATTTGGCTTATCTTACCAGGGAAGGAGCATGGAGGCTGCGGATCACTCACAGCCGCCATAATCTTCTCACCAGCAACCTCCGAGTCGAATTCAGCTGGTTCTTCTGCCCCAGCCACCCCGGAAAGGGATTCAGCTGGTTCAGCGTCACCTCGTGAAATTCAACTGTCTCAGGGACAGGTACAGTAGAGCCCCCGTCACCATAGGTTAAGTCCTCAGCAAGGTGGGACTCCTCGGCCGCCTCTGGAAGAACCCCAGCAGAAATGATAGCGGTACACACGTTACCGACTAAAGTGGTCAGGGCCGGATCGACCTCAGCGGCTGGTTCTCGAAAAACCGACTCCTCTGACGCCTACAAGAGTAAAGGAAAATGATTAAGCCATAGTACAGGAAAATGATTAAACCTCAGAAACAGCATCAACATCCTCGATAAGTAGCCGACGGGATCTGACAGCAGCCCATTTTATAGAATAAGTCATGCCAATATCAGCAGACTCACTCCTGCTCCGCTTGCGCGAAGGACCAGGTGCAACAGGCGGCTGATCTGCCACAACCTCAGTAGGCACATCAGGCAGCTGATCCGCCACCAACTCATCACGCATAATAGGCGGTTGATCTGCCAATTCCTCTTCTGCAGGAGGGAGGGAACTATCGACATTAGGGTCATCATCCTCCTCGTCCGCAGTGGTGGACTCTGAGTCTGGCATAGGAACCGCGTTCGCCCTCTGCTTCCTCATTTTCGATCCCTGGGGCTTCACTGCCAAGCCAGTACCAACAATAAAACTGGTACGCGGGTCAAAGTTAACAGGAAACCTGCTCGCAGTAACGTGGTAGAGAGCCGCTAAATACAAAATCTCTCCTTGCGTCTCAGCGTCAGGGACCGAGAAACTAGCGCAGGTATGAGCAGTATCATAGTAAAGCCAGGCCCTGATGCCATCCAGAAAGCTGCCTTCAAAGCCCAGGCAAGAGCTGGGACTCTCTAGAAACAGCTGGCTGTACCCAAATTGGCGGGAGAATCGGCTGGGCAAATAAGGTTCCAGGAAGACGGTATTGTGGTTGCGATATACTAAGTGCGAGGGACTGATGTTGTGCAACCAAAGAAGCATCCTCCCAGGTAAGAGGAGAAGAGGCCCGATACCGTCAACATGCACACTCCCTACCTCCTCAGCAGAAAAATAGGGAACAGACACGAAGAAGTCATATCCATCCACCCTCGCTAGCGCCCTCCGACAGGCGGACATAGTATTATACTCCCAGGGCATCCGGCGGTACTGGAAGATAAAAGCATCGTCATCAGTTACACCATCTTCTAGGCCAGGTCTCATCAAAGACTGACAGTGCATTAATAGCCACCCCATCAAATAGTGGTAGGGCAACTCGATTCGCTCAAAGTTTATCATCGTGTCACACGCAATAACCTTGGATGAAAACGTACGGAGACCACGGTGTATACTGCACACCATGGCCGGAAGAAGAGCCAGTTTAACCCCGAAGGCCAGCTTCACGGCAGGAAGGATAAAATTTCGGCTGATCCTCTCAATGGAACCAACTCCTCCCGAGACTACGTAATTCTACAGCCATACCATCAGGAACCCTGCCAGGATTCCCTTCCCCGACAGCGGCTGGGTATCCTGATAAAAATAATCAAAGTAATCAGTTTGACTCCCAAACGTATCAATCAAGGCCCTCAATTTCTTGGCAGTTAACACCAGATTCTGTACTTACTCTCGGGTCAGAGGAGTCCCAGGAGTAACCTGGCCTGAGGCACCTCGCTGAAAAAGGTGGGAGAGTCAGGCTCTAGTATGCGAAAGGTTCCCTTCTGAGCTACTATCCTTCTTGGTCGTCTGCTGACAGTAACTGTGGTGACACAGTAACTCCTGATAGACAGCAACGAAACCCGGATGTCGTTGCTCCAAATCTTCGAATTCTTCGTTCTTTGGAGTATATACTTCAAACACTTCACTACCCCAGGGCAGCTTAGAGACTGCGTGCATTTCATGAAGAGCGAGACCAATCTCTCCGCCAGACGCGAAGAAGGTCCCCGTCCGCCGGTTGTACATCTCCAAGAGAGCCATGAACAACTCCTTGTTAATGGGCAGTTCGTGACATACCCCGGATAGCGTGATAGAGACCAACCTCACGTAGGAATGTCCCATATTCTTACAAAACCACCCGGTCAAATTGGCCTACGAATGGATGGGGCGTATCCATTTCAAGAGCGAGAGCCGGCCAATGGGATAAGACCCTATCCGAGCAAGTTGATTCAGGAAAGTGTCGGCTTGGAAGAATGAGAAATTGGGACCTTGCGCATTTAAGAAGGCACCCGGGACTAGCCCCATCACGTGGCGGCTGACCGGGTCCTTGCCCGTGTATGCTGATTTAACGTGCTTACTGTAGTGGATGTTACCTACAATCATTTTCGACCGGCTCGGGGTCAAGGATTCCTGCATCCTCCTGTCTACCGGCAACATATTGAACCACGCCAACAGAAAATGATGCTCCATCTGGGGGATGTGGATCGCCCTTCCAGCAGAAATAAATTTTCAATTCTCAGATATATCTAATACCCGAGAGTTCTTTACAGTAAGGGTGTCCCCGAAGAAGAACGCCGGTTTCAGGTACTTTCCCTCCAATCGCCCTGAGTTCAGCATAGCACAGAGAAAACGAAAGGATTGGTTCTTGATAAGAGGCAACCTCTCCTCAGGCTCGTTCTGGGGAAGTTGCTCCACCACCTGCCAGATTAATTGGTCAAACCGAACTCCTATGGCAAATTGAGCCTGACCCACCAGAAGTTCCCCCGCTGTATTAACTGGCAGATTCACTAAAAATAGATAAGAGGAACAAGTTAAAAGAGGGGCTTTGTGTAGTGCCCCGTCCCTACATCGTGCCTCGTACTTGTCCACGGGGTACGCGAGAAAGGAACACTGTCGCTATCGATTCGGTCAGGACCGATAGGTCGGGATCGGCCGAGTCGATCGAACGGGAACGGTTGAATTAAGATCCATTCCTCGTTATGGAATGTCTTCTTTGGAACCAAGTCCCATATTCAGCGGGTTGTGCCTCGAGGATTGGCTCTGCGGCTGAGTCGGGAGAGACCTCCCGTTGCTCTGCTTTTCACGCCGCTTGCGTTGGTTTTGGCTTTGTTTTCTGAATACGTTTTCGTGAATGTTTTCGATAGTTTTCATGGCTTACATTTTGAACTCGCACTTCCTATCGAACTCCTTGAATAATGCAGTGTTCTAATCGGTTGCTTGTGCGATTTCAGGTAATCACGTAGGCGACGTCTAGCGCGACCAATAAGTTCTCTCACCGAAGTAAACTCAAGGTGAGTGGCTGACCCTTCTCTTCTCGACCCTCTTCTTAGGCAAAAATCGATAGTGTTGTTGCGAATGAAAGGATAAATGTAAGGGCACGAACACGGGAAAAAGGATTGAGTTTTCAAAGAGAATATAGGCTATGTCTTAATAACTAAAAAGGAAAACATGTCTTCACACGGTTATGGACAACTTGTCGACAAGGCGATAGTTTCCTCGAGCGGCAACCCGAGGCCACGGGATGTTTCGGCCTAGGAGGAAATAGGGTATAATCGTGCATAAGGTTTCAGCACAGGTTAAGCGGGGACTTGCAACGGAGCTAGCTACTTGCGTTGAAAGGATCCCAATTAACAAAGCTATACGTCCAGGATGGCTTGTGATGCCAGTGACCAATCACACGTAATGTTGCACTTGGTATAGAAATGATAACAATCGACAGGGAAGAACATGGTAAGTTTCATAAGGCGCGGTGCGGTCCGTCGGGGGTAAGTTCCAAAGTAAATTATATTATGCTTGTCATTGTACGTATGAAATTCATTAGGATGGTTAGAAACATTCATGAACTGAGTCATATAAACTCATTCAACCAAATGAGAGCTTGGAACTTAACTTGCCACGCACCAGTACAAAGTGTAATGTACTGATCCTCGCTCTCCACGCAGGTACCCCGAACCACGAAGGGCGTGCCACCTAAAATCTCAAGGCGGCGTGGACACTTTTGAAGCCTCGTCCGGTTGTGAAGGCTTGTTTCTGGTTTCCTTTTGAAGAAGACCCCGCACTCAGTCCAAAAGAAGATGGCGGCTCGACTCGCCTCGATAGCAGATGAAAAGATGTTATGTTTTGTTTGTAAAAAGAGATGTAATGTATGGAACGACTATCTCATCGGCATTCATTTTGTAAGTCAAGTCATGTTGTAGCCCGCGCGGCAATGAATGTAATGAAGTCAATATAAATGAAGTTTTATTATCAATGAAAAAAAGTTTACTTCTATTTCAAATGTGTCAATCAATTTCTCTGCGTACTCTAACTTGATGTTGTGTTTCGGATAACCTTATGACTATGCCTTGTGCGATCGCAACTTAGGTTCGCACGGCATCACGCCCGGGGGACGACTATCGATTCTATGGAATCGGGGCGTGACATAATGGTATCAGAGCACGGCTTTACATCCTTTGGCCTCGCGTCTAGAGTCCCAAACCTTTGACCTCGCATCGATGAATAAGTTTTCCATACAATGAGTCCGTAATAATTTGTGACTGATGCATTTGCCTTCGTATCGCAGAAGTGACGGAGCCCACGGCCGAGCAAGAACAGAGCGCTTCTAGCGGCTCTAGTAGTTCGCATCGTCCGCGGGCCGGGCCTTCTAACGATACCATCGAAAGGATGCTGCGCATGATGGAGGCGCAGCGAAACCAGTCCGAGAACCGGCATCAACAGGTAGAGGAACGACAAGCCCAGTTCGAAGCTCGCTTTGACGCACATGCCAAACTTCAACAAAAGCAGTTAGATACCCTGCAGCAGATCGTTCAGACAATGGCGGCCAACAGAAATTCTACGACTGCGCCTACCGTCACCGTGCTGGCGATCCAACCCATTGAAGTCGACACGGAGGATCCCGAGCGCCAACCAGCGGCACCAAAAAAGTACAACTTTGAAGTGTCCGAATTTAAGAAAGCGTGCCGCACTTCCTTCAGCGGTACCGAGGGTCCTTCCATGGCAATCGACTGGTTGGAAGAGCTGGAAGATCATTTCGAGCTTTTCGGCATTGATGAGTCGAAGCAAGTCGCCTGCGCACAACTTCAACTACGGTTGAACGCGCACGACTGGTGGGCCGTGCGCAAGCGAGCGATCCGACCGTACAACACCACCGTCCCGATTTCTTGGGCTATGTTTCACAAAGCTTTTTAAGTCCAGTACCTTCCATCAGCCGTTCGTCAAGCGAAGGAGAATGAATTCATGCAGTTGAAGCAAGGAAGCAGGACGGTGGAACAGTATACCGCAGAATTCAACAAGTTATCTAAGTTTGTTGGCCAGTTTCTGCCTACTGAAGAGTGCCGTGTGCGACGGTTCGAAGTGGGACTGCGACACTCTATCGGTGCGCATGTCGGGATCCCGGAGTACAAGACCGTGGGCGAGGCTCTGAATCACGCCCTCCGCCTTGAGAAACTGCATCCTTCCGGTGCTGACGACGTTGTGCGCCACTCCAATCACAAACGTCCTAGCTATACGGGAGGCAACAATCACGCATCAAAGCGTCCGAACCATGGCGGTTACCAGGGACATAACTCATCGCGATGTGCCAAGTGCGGTTCCATTGGGCATGAGGCGAGCCAGTGCTTTGTCGTCGAGGGGGGATGCTTCTTTTGCGGACAAAAGGGTCACTATAAATAAGATTGCCCCCGAAGAGGGAATCGTAACGCACCACCACAACAACACCGCCAGGAGAATCGAGGACAGGCGCCCCGACCTCCTCAGCACACTCAATCCAACAACCAAGACCGACGCCCTAATGCACAGGGGCGTATCTTTGCTCTGACTCGAGACGAGGCGTACGCTTCCGACACTGTTGTGACAGGTATATTGAATTTCAATAATGTACCTGCTCGTGTGTTATTTGATTCAGGCGCCTCACATTCTTTCATATCGGCGGACTTCGCCGCCGAGTATAAATTCCCTGTAATATCGTTAGACCTTGATCTTAGCGTAAGTATGCCTTCGGGCGTGCCACTACTCACAAATTTAGCCTGCGGGGGAGGAACCATATGTATAGGGGGTCAAAAGATCGGTCTTGATGCGATAGTTCTAGACATGAAGGACTTCGACATCATACTGGGCGTGGATTGGCTCGGTCCGTGCAACGCAACCATAGACTGCGCTGAAAAGAATATCACTTTTCGCATACCTGGAGTGCCTGAATTCTGCTACTCGTATGGTGAGGCATCGCCGACCTGTATGGTGATCTCCGTAATATCTGCTCGACGGATGCTGTATTCCGGGTGCGAAGGCTATCTAGCTTCCGTTCGAAACATGCGACAGGATGGTGCAAACGCGGGTCAGACTGACGTTGTGGAAGAATTCCCAGACGTGTTTCCGGACGAGCTACCCGGCATGCCGCCCGATCGAGAAATAGAGTTCACCATCGACACATTCCCCGACACCCGGCCGATCTCGAAAGCCCCGTACAGAATGGCCCCTGCAGAATTGAAAGAATTGAAGGCACAACTTCAGGAATTGCTCGACAGAGGGTTTACCCGTCCGAGTGTCTCGTCGTGGGGTGCGCCCGTGCTATTCGTGAAGAAGAAGGATGGATCGATGCGGCTCTGCATCGACTATCGGAATTGAATAAAGCCACCATCAGAAACAAATACCCCCTGCCCCGCATCGATGACTTGTTCGACCAGCTACAAGGTACAACGGTGTTTTTGAAGATTGATCTACGATCGGGTTACCACCAACTCAAAGTCAAGCCAGATGACGTGCCGAAGTCTGCCTTCCGCACTCGTTATGGCCACTACGAGTTCTTGGTAATGCCGTTCGGTCTGGCAAATCCCCCTGCCATCTTCATAGATCTAATGAATCGGGTGTTCCGTCCGTTCGTTGACAAGTTCGTAGTAGTCTTCATCGACGACATCCTCGTCTACTCGAAGGATCGAGCACAACATGCAGAGCATCTGCGGACGGTACTCCAAACCCTTCGAGAGAATCAGTTGTATGCGAAGATGCAAGTACGAATTCTGGTTGGACAGCATCTCATTCCTTGGGCACATCATCTCCGCCGCGGGCATCGCAGTCGATCCGAAGAAAGTCGAGGCAGTTGCTGATTGGAAATGGCCCGCATCAGTTAGCAAAATTCGAAGCTTCCTAGGCTTGGCAGGATACTACCAACGCTTCATGAAGACTTCGCGAAGATCGCATCGCCGTTGACTCGCCTCATCCAGAAAGGAGTCGTTCAAGTGTTCAGACGACTGTGAAGCTTCCTTCCAGGAGCTCAAACAACGGCTCGTTTCGGCCCCGATACTTGCTCTTCCTGAAAGGACGGAGGGATTTCAAATCTTCAGCGATGCTTCTGGCCAGGGCTTGGGGGTGCTCATGCAGGATAAGGTGATATCTTTTACTTCCCGGCAGTTGAAGCCGCACGAGAAGAACAACCCCACGTATGACCTAGAATTAGCGACGATTGTGTTTGCGTTGAAGCTGTGGCGTCACTATCTCTATGGCGTGGCGTACAGGATTTATACGGACCACAAAAGCCTCAAGTATCTCTTCACCCAGAAAGAACTGAATTTGCGGCAGAGGCGATGGCTTGAGCTGATCAAAGACTATGACTTATCAATTGACTACACGCCGGGTAAGGGAAATGTGGTAGCGGATGCGCTGAGCCGAAAGTACTTAGCTTCATTATGCATCAACGATCGACTGCTGCGTAACTTGGAAGGAATGGGCATCGAGCTCCGAGTTCGTTTCAGGGACGTGAAACTGGCGTAACTATGGGTGGAACCAAGCCTACTGGAGAGGATCAAGTCTGCACAGAAGGACGACCCATACCTGGAGAAGATGCGAAAGCTGATATCGACAGGAAAAGCGTCCGACTTTGCAGAGGATGAGTCGGGAGTGTTGCGCGTGAAGGGACGGCTATGCGTACCGGACGATACAGAACTTAGAAAGAAGATAATGACGGAGGCGCACTATGCAAAATATTCCTTGTATCCTGGCAGCACCAAGATGTATAAGGACCTCCGCGTTGTCTTTTGGTGGCACGGCATGAAGAGGGACGTAGCACTCTTTGTGTTAAAATGTATGGCCTGTCAGCAAGTCAAAGCCGAGCACCAGCAACTGAGCGAGGAGATGCAAACCTCGCCATTCCAGAGTGGAAGTGGGATCACATCACTATGGACTTCATTGTTGGCTTGTCGAGGACGCCGCGGAGAAACGATGCCGTCTGGGTCATCGTCGATTGACTAACCAAGTCAGCACACTTTATCGCCATCAAAGTTACTTGGAGCGTCGACCGCCTTGCTCAGATATACCTTGATGAAATAGTTCGGCTGCACGGAGTCCCAGTTTCTATCGTCTCTGATCGGGATGGACGGTTCGTAGCGCACTTCTGGAGGAGTCTACATTCAGCATTGGGGACTAAGTTGAAGTTCATCTCAGCTTATCATCCTCACTGGCGGCCAAACAGGGCGGGTGAACCAAATTCTCGAAGACATGTTACGACTCTGTGCGATCGACTTGAAGTCAAGTTGGGACGTCCATCTACCACTGGCCGAGTTTGCATACAACAACAGCTATCAGTCCAGCATCCAAATGGCTCCGTATGAAGCTTTGTACGGCCGGAAGTGTAGATCGCCCATTTGCTGGGATGAAGTCGGGGAACGGCAGATACTTGGTCCGAAGCTGGTGGAGCAGACTGTGCAGAAGGTCAAGTTGATACGAGAAAGATTGAAGATAGCACAAAGCCGACAGAAAAGCTATGTCGACACGCACCGACGCCTCCTTGAGTTCTCGAAAGGCAACCATGTATTCCTGAAGATGATGCCTATGTGTAGAGTTTCCCGGTTCGGTGCGAAAGGAAAGTTGAGCCCAAGATTTGTTGGCCCGTTCGAAATATTGAAGCGAGTCACCCGGTAGCTTACCAAATCGCCTTACCGCCTGCATTGTCAGAGGTACATGACGTCTTCTACGTCTCACAATTGCAGAAGAACGTGCACGATCCGGGGCATGTGGTAGATTTAGGTAAACTGGACCTGAAGGCGGACTTATCATATGTCGAAGAGCCGGTACAAATCTTGGAGCACAAGGATAAACTTCTTCGCAACCGTGCTATTCCTCCAGTCCGCGTCCTCTGGAGAAACCATTCGGTCGAGGAGTCGACGTGGGAGCTTGAGTCAGAAATGAAAGAGAAGTTCCCTTCATTGTTCTCGTAGAGGTAGGTTCTATTTTAAGTTTCGAGGACGAAACATTTTCTTAGTTAGTTATGGTGTAGTGCCCCGTCCCTACATCGTGCCCCGTACTTGTCTACGGGGTACGCGAGAAAGGAACACTGTCGCTATCGATTCGGTCGGGACCGATAGGTCAGGATCGGCCGAGTCGATCGAACAGAAACGGTTGAATTAAGATCCATTCTCGTTATGGAATGTCTTCTTTGGAACCAAGTCCCATATTCAGCGGGTTGCACCTCAATTGGCTCTGCGGCTGAGTCGGAAGAGACCTCCCGTTGCTCTGCTTTTTATGCCGCTTGCGTTCGTTTTGGCTTTGTTTTTTGAATGCGTTTTCGTGAATGTTTTCGATAGTTTTCATGGCTTGCATTTCGAACTCCCATTTCCTATCGAACTCCTTGAATAATGCAGTGTTCTAATCGGTTGCTTGTGTAATTTCAGGTAATC
This sequence comes from Iris pallida, assembly GCA_029216955.1. Lineage (NCBI taxonomy): Eukaryota > Viridiplantae > Streptophyta > Magnoliopsida > Asparagales > Iridaceae > Iris > Iris pallida. The sequence goes on along the minus strand of JANAVB010034615.1, from coordinate 12,387,874 downwards.
GCATAGGCGACGTCTAGCACGACCAACAAGTTCTCTCGTCGAAGTAAACTCAAGGTGAGTGGCTGACCCTTCTCTTCTCGACCCTCTTCTTAGGCAAAAATCGATAGTGTTGTTGCGAATGAAAGGATAAATGCAAGGGCACGAACACGAAAAAAAGGATTGAGTTTTCAAAGAGAATGTAGGCTATGTCTTAATAACTAAAAAGGAAAACATGTCTTCACACGGTTATGGACAACTTGTCGACAAGGCGATAGTTTTCTCGAGCGGCAACCCGAGGCCACGGGACCGTTTCGGCCTAGGAGGAAACAGGATATCGTGCATAAGGTTTCAGCACAGATTAAGCGGGGACTTGCAACGGAGCTAGCTACTTGCGTTGAAAGGATCCCGATTAACAAAGCTATACGTCCAGGATGGCTTGTGATGCCAGTGACCAATCACACGTAATGTTGCACTTGGTATGGAAATGATAACAATCGACAGGGAAAACATGGTAAGTTTCATAAGGCACGATGCGGTCCGTCGGGGGTAAGTTCCAAAGTAAATTACATTATGCTTGTCATTGTACGTGTGAAATTCATTAGGATGGTTAGAAATATTCATGAACTGAGTCATATAAACTCATTCAACCAAATGAGAGCTTGGAACTTAACTTGCCACGCACCAGTACAAAGTGTAATGTACTGATCCTCGCTCTCCACGTAGGTACCCCGAACCACGAAGGGCGTGCCACCTAAAATCTCAAGGCGGCATGGACACTTTGAAGCCTCGTCCGGTTGTGAAGGCTTGTTTCTGGTTTCCTTTCGAAGAAGACCCCGCACTCAGTCTAAAAGAAGATGGCGGCTCGACTCGCCTCGATAGCAGGTGAAAAGATGTTTGTTTTGCTTGTAAAAAGGGATGTAATGTATGGAACGACTATCTCATCGACGTTATTTTGTAAGTCGAGTCATGTTGTAGCCCGTGCGGCAATGAATGTAATGAAGTCAATGTAAATGAAGTTTTATTATCAATGAAAAAAAGTTTACTTCTATTTCAAATGTGTCAATCAATTTCTCTGCGTACTCTAACTTGATGTTGTGTTTCGGATAACCTTATGACTATGCCTTGTGCGATCGCAACTTAGGTTCGCACGGCATCATGCCCGGGGGACGACTATCGATTCTACGGAATCGGGGCATGACACTTTGGCTTATGCGGCCCAGCCTACAAAGAGCGTTATGCGGCTCAAATCAGAAGAGCGTTATGCAGCTCAAAACAGAAGAGCGTTATGCGGCTCAAGTTAGAGGAGCTTATGCGGTTCAGTTTTTGCATAGCCCTATACGGATGAATCTAAAGGGGGGCTCCATACGGTTTGGTTCAAAAGAGTCCATGCGGTTCTGATCGACAGATCATTATGCGGTTCAGTTTACGAAGTGTTCATGCAGCCCACTAAGAAAACTCCTATGCGGCTCGGACATAGGGTATACCCTCATGCGGCTCGGCTATGGGACATGTATGCGGCCCATACAATTTGAACAGTTTTGCATTAAAGGCTTGTGCATAAAGCATACAACAGAGCCGACTTTGTTAGGGTTTCGAAGCATATGACTTTCCCGAATCCTTACCCTTAACGGCAGGATGAACGTCAGAATGAGCTTTGGGTGTCGCAGCCGACGTCGAGGCCACGCCCTTACCCAATTCGCCACAGCCTTCGACGCAACCTTGGAGGACTTGGGAGCCATTGCTGATGATCAGAGAAGGAGGACGAAGACAAGAAAGCTAGGGCTAGAGCAAAAAGTAAAAAAGTCTTTTTTTCTCAAACACGCTGCTATTATAGGCAGAGCCTATAGACCGACGCATCGATCCATGTGCAGTGTAACCGACTCTTCGGTTATCAAGGCGACCCGCCTATTCAAGGCTAAACTCTTGGGATCCTGCCCCAAAAAGCGGCTTCAAAACTGACAGGAAATTAATGGCAATCAATACAAAGATTTACACACGTGGCATAAAGACGGGGCAAGAAGCCTATACGGGCAGACAGCCTATGCGGCCAGCCAGCCCATGCGGCTAGAAAGCCCATGCGGCTCAGATAGCCATACGGTTGAGGAGATCATGCGGCTGAGACACAGATGCGGCCAGAATATCCTATGCGGCCCGAAGAGTTTTTACATGGCCATGCTTCTTATTCAAAGTATTTCAATTTTGCAAATTGAAAACTTTGAAGGGGGTCTTGTAGAAGCATGGAAAAGAATAAAGAAGGGCATGTACGGCTCCGACAGAAGGATCCCTATACGGCTCAGGATCCCCATGCGGCTCAAAATCTCCACGCGGCTCAAAGGTCTATGCGACTCAAGGGTCCATGCGGCTCGGATAGTTCCATGCGACCCAGAAAGAAGCCACGTGGCCTTCAACAATTCTTTTCTACATTCGGCTGCATTTAATGCCCTGACGGCTGCTCTGACAAATGACAGCTATGACAGCTCTGACATAAAGATATAATGATGGCCCTGAAATGACGGCGTGTTCCTAGGGAAAAGTAGAAAATCTTCTGACAGCTGGCAAAAACCACCAAGTCCCGAGGTCACTTCATGCGGCTGCCTATCCCCATGCGGCTGCCCATCCCCATGCGGCTGCCTATCCCCATACGACTGCCCATCCCCATACGGCTGCCCATCCTCATGCGGCTGCCTATCCCCATACGGCTGCCCATCCCCATGTGGCTGCCCATCCTCATGCGGCTGCCCATCCTCATGCGGCTGTATGTTTTATACGGCTGAAAGGACCATCCATATGCGGCTCTGCCGGGACAGTCCAGTTGCGACATGTGGCACTCTTCGTGACAATTGAGACATGTGGCACTTTTATCCTGCCTGGAATTATGGGTGCTAATAAATCCTAACAAAATCAGATTTGTTACGATCGTTATAATTGCCCAGATCAAACCAAATCAAGCAAATTGGACACGTGCCAGGCTATCACAAGTCACGAATATTCATGGCAATCAATATTTATTGCCTACAGAGATTTGATGCAATCACATTAATTGCTCAAATTTATTATATTCAAGATGAACGGTCCAGATTGATAACTCTTAAGCCGCCGACTTTTCAAAATGGGTAATCATTGCAAACCCTAATGATCACCCCACTCCTATAAATATCAAGGTGCTATTCCCTTGCAAAAGAGAAAGACAGACGCATACAGAGAGAGATACGCAGAGGAGCACATACGGAGAGAAAAAGGAGAGCATTTCTTTGTTAGAGCCAAGGCTGCGTCCGATCGTCCAAGGAGTAAGGCAGAGCTGCCGTCGCTTTCTCGAGCCTCTATCTTCACCCCCCAGAATCAAAAATAAATAATTGTACTTAGATTATTGTACCTAGGTTTTCGTCCCTAGGCTTTCTTTGTATGAGCGAGTTTGTATTCTGAAGTAAAAGTCCAGTCCTCCGATATAATTATTCTGTTCTTTTATAATCAATGGCAAACAATACCATGTCCTTTTTGAATGTGATATCGGGCAAGCCTCTAACTAGCTTCTTAGTTGATAGCCTGGATATAGTATCCATATTGGCATGACCAAGATGCTGGTTGCCACAATAGTCTCTCATCCTTATGAGCATAGAGACATCTTCCTGCACTGTTAGAATCTCTAGATAGATAGAAAATATAAATATTATCCTCTCTTATCCCTTCAAAAGCGATGTCTTCCGTTGACCTATCATAAATATAGTATTTATTTTGTCCAAAGTTAATATCATATCCATGATCAACAAGATGACTAATGCTGAGCAGGTTATGCTTTAACTCGGTCACTAGGCAGACATCCTTTATTATAGGAGAAGGAGAATGACCAATAGTACCATTACCTATAATATACCCTTTTAGGTTGTTGCCGAAGGATACATATCCTTCTTTTTTCATCGATAGTGATGCGAAAAGATTTGCGTCTCCCGTCATATGTCGCGAGCATCCACTATCAAGAATCCACTTACTTTTAGTTGACGAAGGAAGGTATACCTACATCAAGAGTAGATGTCACTACACCAAAATAGCCATTTTGGAACACTAGGCATTTTTTAATCTGGAACACTTATTTACCGTACCTAGATTTTGGAACGGACAAAAATAGTGCCAAAATAAAAAAAGCGTTTCAAATATTTTATTTTTTATTTTTAATAAAAATTATTTATTCTGGAACGCACCCAAACCATTCCAAATGAAACTTTAAACACAAATTAAATCACGTGTTATTCACGTGTATTTAGCAAAAAGCGTACAAGTTCCCTGTCACATATCCTTTCTCTTTCCTTTTTTTTCACAATTCTCTCTATAAAATTCTCTGGCGGGAACTAAAAACTCGCCTCCTCACAATGCGGGATCTCGTCTGAGATCACCGATGGGATCACGACGTTGGGATCACGACGTTTGGATCACGGCCGTCCTCGTCTCTCTATCATCATCATCGGATCATCATCGGATCTCTCGTCCGTCTTCGTCTTGCGTCCACGTCTCGCTATCCTCGGCTCTTCCTGTCCTTGTCTCTCGCCATCCTCACACTCGCTTGAAACCCTAAGGTATTTGTATGCTCTCTTTTTTATGCATATGATTGAAATCTATGATTATTTTAAAACCCTAACATATTTGTATGCCCTTTTTATTTTTGGTTTATTTGCAAAATATTGTGTTTCTTCTTTGAAATTTTTTGTTAGTAGGTAGTTCCGGAGAAACATTGTGATTCTTCTTTGGTAGGAGTTTTTCAACTAATTCTGACAGTTAAATTAATGTTCTGTTCCCAAGTAGACCACTTTTGTTCGACTAATTTTGATGGTTAAATTAATTTTTCAACTAATTCTTCATGTCTACTATGTGATTACAAAAAAAAGTTATTGTCCGACTGCAACTTGTCGGACATGCATGCTATTTGTGTTGTTGTCTATCATATAGAATTAGTTATAGGCACTTCAAAGTTTCTGATGGCGTCAAAAAGTCATCAGACTTGGTAGAAATATAAAATCAAAATTGTTAAGGAGGTTCTATGAGCAAGGATGCATCAAGAAAAAGGAACCTTGTCCATGTAAATAAGTTCAGACATCCTGTTACATGTCAGACACACTATTTATATATAGTTTATGTTATACTACTAGTCTAGGATAAGAGATGTATTCAGTAGGTGTAGCTTGTTGTATCATTGCTGCTTGATGGTTATGGAGTAAGATTGAAATAATGCTTGAATGATAACATCTAACTTATTAAAAATTACGATTTGTAGATATGTTATAATCAAAATTTTGTTTAATTTCTTGAGATAAAATTTACCTTCTGTTGAATCACTATAATACTATATAGAATATTCTTATGAAAATGGAGTTTGGTATGCTAGGAATATACTATGTATAGTGAGAGGAGTATGCCTGGCTATGCTTTTCAATATGGTCTTCTTTTGATTTATTTGTTATCACACATTATAATAACAAGAAATAATTTTGTTATTTTCACTTTCATATTGTTTTTACTTTCATATTTTCATTGAATGAATAAGTTATTTTGAACTGAACATCAAAAGATGTCTTTTAATCCAATGAAAGATGACTCATTGCATTTCTTCAGCCGCCTCAGCTGTGTATATTAGATTACTCAACAACAACTAAGGGCTTTTAAGGCTACAAAATTACTGGTAACAATGGGTACTTTGTGATGGACCCATGGTGTTGTCCCTGCATTATTAGTAATTTGCCATGGTGTGTGGAATATTTGGTATTGTACTCTAAATTCTTGTGTGATACATGACCTGCACTATTTGTTGTCAAGCAACTATTTTGTTGTTATTGTTGTTAACTACTTCTCGTCTCAGAAGTACTCTCTTTAAGTACTCTTGTTGACAAATACTTGTGCTCAGTCTAGTCTATAGTTTTTTACTGAAAAATTCATTATGATGCTATTTTTGTCACTGTAATTAAGCACAGCTGCAATTCAAGTATGTATGCATATTATCATCATCACATAAGTTATGTTTATATTATTATTTTCTCTCTTTTATTTATTATTATTTCTATCTTTGTTTTTTTTAATATATACAAATGACTTTGATAGCCTGATTCTTCTATATGCATAGTTTTGTATCATCATATTATATTTTGAATAAACAGACTTTCTTTTATTGCATGGTGTCTTCGAGTGTTGTCGACACATCTAACCAGCGGGAAGAAGATCCCACATCAATGGAAGTCAATCAAAAGCCAACATCTAAGAAGAGCATTGAATTTAATCATCTGGGACAAGCAGTTGGACCCAATGCAACTCACTTTAAGAGTCAAGTTGGTAAATACGTGAAGACATATGTGCCTATCAGGTATACAAGTTGGCTAAAGGTACCTAAGACCAACAAGGATGATGTTTGGAATGAGATAGTGGTAAAAAAAACAAGAATTCTATTACTTTCTTGTCATTGTTATATATATTTTTGATATACATACTTATCAGCCATATATAGACTGAACCCACTTACCCTATAAGTTTATAACATATATTTCATCTTTGTTCGATATTTCTACTTCCTGCTTTTCTCTCTTGGTAGATGGTCGACAGAGGGCCTGTAATTCGTAACCACCTGACATGAAGTCATGTGGTAGCACACTAGCATGAAGTCCTATTTGTATTCAGGTAATTGGTAGCCACCTGACACATCTTGAGGTAGAAATGTTGTGCCAATAGGTTTAGTTGGTCAACTGTATAACATTTTGGTTGGATGAGTAGATATTTTCCAGACACACGACTGGATATTGACCCAAGACAATGATATCACACATTTTGTTCTACACACGGACTACCAACATACACACAAAGTACACAGGAATATCTCTCCTGCTGTTGCTCTTCCTACATAGCTACTGCTGTTGAAGTCTTCACTTTTGAATGTATCTGCATGTACTTGATTGTTCCTGTGTATATGATTCCTTATCTATAATTTCAACCTTTTGTGTTTAATGCTAGCAAAGTACACTTCATACAGTTTATCTTACGTACCTCAACCTTTTGGCAATGTCTTTGGAAAACCCATTTGTTTTTGTTGGAAGATTAAATCTGATGTCTTTGCTCATTTGCATTTCAATGAAGGTCTTCTTGAGTTTGATCGGTTTCAGATTGTGGGTTAGTCTGAATCTGAATACGAAAAAGTCCAAATTCTGGTTTCAGATTATGGGTGTACCACTGACTCATTGCCAAGGAGGAAAGAGACAAGAGTCGTGGATCAGTTTTGAATATTGCGCATGAGTATCAGAGGTGTTAATTAGATCGGAAGACCAATTACTCAAATAAGAAAGCTATAAATCTTACTTTCTACTCTTGGGACATTTTTACTGCCTTGTATCCCACAGCCTTAGTAGATAGGGTGTAGGGGTATTGTAGGTATGATCTGTTGTTCGTAATTGCTTCTTAGCCAAAAAGGGTCACCATTGATGTGTAATGGTAACTTATATCTGTAGCACTATCTCCACCTCAAGCAGGAGCACCTGATCTTCTATAGTTATATGATTATCATGATGATTCAGAAAGCAAATTTGAGCCTCTAATTCTTTTCTTTTCCTCTTATGTTGTTCTTTTATTTTTCCCGTCTTTTCTTTTCTTCCTTTTACTTTTCCCAATTTTGTTTTTGCACATTGATATTATTTCTACTCAACATCTGCCACTCATTATTTATGCGGTGGTAAATTCTTTTTAAAAGGAAGCACTTATTTTCTCTAATTTCTTTCTTTTCTCGATTCTATTTTGCCCTTTTGTTTATTTATTCGCATTTAGCGGACCATGGTTCCTTAGCACATTGTTGGGTACTTCAAAGTTTTGAACTGGTAAGCAATTATTTAATTTAGCACCTTGAGATTATTTTTGGCCAATCTGGTAGTCTTTGTTTTGTGGTAATTTAACATATAGGATTACAACTTGAACCTCTACTTCATTGCCAAAAGGAGTCATATGTTAAATGCTGATTATTATCGACAGAAAGCTCTCTGGAAAGTTGGTGACATGCGGGCCAAGGTGTTTCATCAAACTGCTCCGTGGAAAGTTATTATGTTAAGTAGGTGAGTGGAGAATGCTCAATTAACAAACTGCACCTGTATCGATAGTTGTATATATACTGCCAACATGAACCCTTCACCTCTAACTTCCACCTATACTGCATAGAGCAATACCTTCTGCTAGTGCTCAGGCCCTACAAGAGTTTTCGTTAACTTTTACTTACATGTGGGCTAATGTGTTTTACACAGGGCATAAACGTCAGTAATTGGAAATGCTTGCAGTCCTGGGTGCAAACCGTCATCAAGTGACAAATTGTACAAATATTTGTATTGCTATGTATTTTTCTATTTATTGGATCTATTCGTGCTTAGATTCCATTTATTTGAACTTCTAAATTCTAATTAAAATTAAAACAAGGAGCAAATCATTTGTTATTTTGAGGAAAGGTATTGGCCGCCTGACAGTGAGTATACATTTGTTGATTATAAGCAAGGTCAAAGGAATACAATTCAAAAGCATCCACTTGTCTGCTTGTTGAAATAATGCTCATCAGGTTTTGTACGCTTATAAACTTGTTGGTTATTTTTAAATACAAGTTTGGGACCATGAAAAGGTTGTTATAATACCAGATCACCACATTTTCACCAGTAACGAGCATGCTATAGGAATGTCGATATCTTGAGGGACTTCTTGAGGGACTTCTATATGGAAGAAAATATCAAGTACTTCTATGACATCAAGGATCTTGGAAATTTCAAGGTATGGCTTGTAATTTTGTGCTTTTCTGGTATCTGATGCAACGAAAGATGATGTGATCTACTTATTGATTAATCTTATCTTTATGAGGTTTAAGTTTTTGGACAAATTTCTGTTTGACTAGTATTTGTATAAACTTGTAGGCTAATCCAGATTATAACGGTGTTTGTCACATTGCTTTGGCCTAAGAAGGTCATTGCAGACCTGGGGAGGTGCATAATATTACTGATACCTTGTTTCTGCGTAATGGTATCTGTAGTTGTATCATTCTAAAACCTGTCTTTAGGTTTTTCTTGGCATATATTTTCATGCATGAAATGCTGGAGCTTTTGGTGAGTTTGCTAGTGGAATTGACAATACTGATGCAGTTTTGTCATGGGCATTGTAAGGCTTTTACTGAAGGTATGCAAAGCTTTCCATTTAACTTTGCAGTTTGAATGAGATCATGTTATTAATGTACTTTTTGTTACAGTATCCAAGATAAGCATTCTATGTTTTGCATCAAATGATTTCTCTTCAACAAGCGTAGTCAACATTCTATGTTTTGCCTATTGTTGATTTATTTGTACATAATATTTTCTAGAGTCCAATATAACAGGTTTGAACATCAGGTCTATAGAATATTATTTGATTTCAAACTCCAGTATGGCACATACCAACAGACAGATTTCCTTGATTAGATGATTCCAACTCTGCTGTTATCTAGGATGCAGGCACAAGGGGATATTGTAATTAAACTAGTTATTTGGTGAAGACACGAGCAAAGTGAGATTGAGGAATAAGTGACCAATGAGCAAAGTGGACAAAGGAAGAAAAGAAATGCCATCAATTGTTCCTTTTCTTCTCAACTAAATTTAATTATCATGTGTTGTGTATCATATCTCAACTCTGTTTCTTAATTGCAGTACATATATCATTACTTTAGTGAGTTTAGGTGGCATTTATTTATTGAGGGGAAGAATCAGTTTTTTTAATGCTACATGTTTTAATTTCAGTATGGCTTTTGGGTAAAGATCTTTACTTTCTGCCCTTGACTGCCTTCGAATATGTTTTTGAATTCATTTTGAATGACATTTTTTGGGTACATTGACTGATCACTCAGATAGAATTTATTTTGAATGTCATTTTTTTAGACATGTCTACTAATATAGCTATTTTGCTTTGTAGGACCTGTAGTGACTTAAATTATGATTGCTTTAAGAGAAATTGGGACATACAAAGATTCCTTAGATCCCAGGTAAAGTGCCTTCCTCCTTGTGTTGCAATGTTTTTTTATATGGTGTTGCTTTCATTGGGTGCATTAAAATTATATTGTCAATTTTAAGAGGAGACATGGAGCTGATGGTGATTTGGGGACAAAAGAGAGACTACCATATGCATGCTTTGCTTCTTTTTTCATTTTGTGATATTGATGTGGATAATGCTCCCTCCCTTTGTTTTGACTCTTCATATTGCCCACCGCCAATGACAATAGTAATAGTATAGAATCTTATTATGGGAGATGTTGTTGATGGCCATATGTATGCTTTGCTCGCTCCCTCCTTTTTCTTATTGCATATTCTTAAACAAACCTATTTATCACCCACTGCCAAAAGCATGTTGTATATATAAGAGAAAAGTAAAAGGATGGCTTTGTGGTCAAATTATTTTGCCATGGTTCTAAATAATCTTTAAAATATCTACAGGTTGTCACATTTTTTGCTTCCTCGGTAATCATCGCTCTAGGCCTCCGGTTACTGACAAGAACGTCACGTGTCAGAGGAATGGAAGAGGAATTGTTTTCACAGCTCTTAGATATTATTTTAGCATTATAGTTAGTTTAGTAAAGTTGTATTAACAATATTTATGTAAGACATTTTGATTTTATTAGTCTATGTAGCTTTAATATGAACTATTTTGCATGTACTTGTGCTAAGTTGTTTACCTTCATTTATATTTTAATGAGTTACAATCATAAAATCTTATGATTACAAGATATTGTCAATTGCCATTTTGTTACAAACTTCTTTAGATTTTCTTGAAATGTTACAGGTTGTGTAATTCATAGCATAACAACTTATGTTGTAATATATTGTCTATATATTATTTACGATGTGGACAACGAAATGGGAACAAAATTTATGTTCTTCACATACTCGAACATTTTTTAGCTGCTCCAACACTAATTGATGCAAAAAATAATTTGAAACTCTTTGTTAGGAACGCTTTCCTATTGGAACAATTTTTAATCGTTACAGTAAATGGGCCAAAAAAAATCTAAAACACTTTGTTAGGAACGCATTTATGGTGTTCCAAAATTGGAACACATTTTAGCCGTTACAGGCTTAGAGCATGTAAAACACAAAAATAAATCTTTAACACTTTGTTAGGCACGCTTTATTGATGTTCCAAATCTGGAACGACTTTAAACCGTTCCAATATATGATACTTGGAACACTTTAATTCCGTTCCAATATATGATACTTGGAACACTTTAATTCCGTTCCAATATATGATACTTGGAACACTTTAATTTCGTTCCAAGCAATTTGGCAGCCCATAAATAGGCACGGAATATAGGTGTTCCAAAAATTATTTGGAACAGAATTCCTCCGTTCCAAAATGGCTATTTTGGTGTAGTGTGTGACCTTTGGTACCCATGTTCTTGAGGGTCCTGAAAAGTTAGTTTTTGGCATCCATATATATATATTCCTATCTACTAATCTCCTAACTCTACATTATGGTGAGATGTGTCCATGCAATCCACAATAGGTACAAATAGCATTCCTATTTATGTTAGGAGCATGTTGATGATGTCTATGTATAGCATGATAAGAGTGGTGTGGAGCAGCATGATAATGACTATATGTAGCAGTAGGATGATGATTGTATCTATATGCAGTATGGTGGTGATTTTGTTTATGTGCAACATGGTGATGATTATATCTACGTGTAGCATGGTGATTATGTATCACAATAGAATGATAGTTATGAGAATAATTTCTACGTGCATGTGGTTTGTGTGCTGTATGGAAGTGGGTGTACATGTAAGCATGTTTGTGTGCTGCAGGTGGATGACGTGCTTGACTATTTTGAGTAGTATTGTGCTTTGTGTGTATCTTATGTGATTGGATTTAAGGTTGAGCAACCTGTTTTCCCAATCTAGTCTCTAATTTCTTAGAGACAGCCTGCAGTTCACTAATCTTAGTATTCAAACCACAAATTTTAGTAATAGAGATCTTGTGTCTATTCTTTTCTTCAGCAAGCTTAGTGTTGAGTGCTGTGATCTCTTGTGTTTGCTTTTTAATACGTGCCTCGGCATCATGTAGGCTTAATTTAAGCTTAGACACCTCATTTGTGACTTCCGTGGGTGAAGTGTCTCTAATATTATCAAGCAATAAAGAGAGTCTTTGAATCTCGACTTCATAACTTTTGATCTTCTCCTTGGCGTATTTATATTTACCAATGACTTTCTTGTGGTCATCGAGTAAATCATTGAATGCATCGCCAAGTTCATCAAAAGTGAAATCATCGAGAGTTTTGCTTGTTACCTTGTCGGATGTTGCCATTAGGCATACGTTGGCAGTGTCTCGAGGAGAGTCCTTTTCTTCCTCGGAGCCACTAGCTTCGCTTTCATGCCAAATGCTTGTGTTGGCATATTTTCTTGAAGAAGCCTTCTTGTATGGTTTCTCATATCGGTTGCTCTTCTTTGCGAATGGACAGTCTTTTCGGACGTGTCCAGTCTTCTTGCAGCCGGAGCATGTTGGCTCTTCTTCGTCATCTTCTTGTGGTTCCTTTTTTCTTTGATTGAAGCGAAGGAATTTCTTGAAGTTGCGGACAAAGAGAGCTTGATCATCACCTTTCGAGTTGTCGTCATCCGTCTCTTCAGGATCAGCCCTTCGACGGTGAGCTTTAAGGGCAATCTCCTTTGCCTTAGGAGCAGGCTCTTCGAAGTCTTTGAGGTTAAGCTCATGAGTCATCAGCTTTCCCATCAAAGTCTCCATAGATATTGTAGTGAGATCATTTCCTTCTATGATGGATGTCACCTTAGGGTTCCAAATCTTTGGTAGCCCCCTAAGTATCTTGCGGATCTTCTTGTGATTTGTATATTGTTTGCCGAGAGAAGACAAGGGGTTGATGATGTCGAGGAATCTTGTAATCATTTGTGTGATCGTCTCATTTGGCTTCATCTTGAAAGCCTCATATTCTTGAGTGAGACGACTTATTTTTGACTCCTTGACTTGGGTGGTTTCTTCATGCATCACTTCTAGAAGTCTCCATACTTCATGAGAGGTGGAGCATGTTGAGACCCTGTTAAACTCATTCCTGTCTATTACACAAAATAAAGCATTAATAGCTCTCGCGTCTTGACTCGCCTGTTTTTTCTCCTCGTCAGAATATTTGTCGTGGGGTTTCTCGACGAGATCAACATTGACAACTATCCTGACGGGCCTTTTGTAACCATCGGTGACAATGGTCCACAGGTCAAAGTCTAGCGACTTGAGATAAAAACTCATCCTTGTTTTCCAATAGGTGTAGTTTGTTCCATCAAATAGGGGAGGCCTTTGAGTGGACTGCCCTTCACCGTGATTAGAAAACATGGGTTGAGTGGTTGCCATAGATCAGCTCTAGGATGTTAGTCCTTGATAAGAGAACAGAGCTCTGATACCAATTGAAGTACAAGTTGGCAACTCTTGAGGGGGTGAATACAGTTTGTATCAAAAATGATCAATTAAAAATTTAAACTCTCTTCACCAACTAAATAATCAGAGTAAAATAAATGCAGAAATAAAGAGTAGAGAGCAAGCACAAACACAGCAAGATTTTTAACCTGGTTTCCTCGTGGAGGACTAGTCCAGGCCTGAGAACTCTAGCTCAGGATTGAAATCCACTATTTGTGAAATAGGGGTACAACTACGTGCCTTTTCACAGAAGAGTACGCCAAACTTCTTTCAATGATCGCTTCAGCGAAACTTGGACTTTTCCAAGTGACTTACAACTTCTTGCACTTCAACCTTCTAGCTGGATCGTACCGAGCAACTTGGACGGTTGGGAAGTTTGAATGCTAAGTGGATGGAAGGTAAGGCTCTTGAATATATAGGTTATGTAAGAGAAGAAGAAGAGAAGAAGAGATTTATAACAGTATACTGAAAAGCAATACTTTGAGTATAAGTAGGAGGTTGTTAGGGTTATATACTAAAAGCATCACTTTTGTATTAACTTTATTTCCTTAATTTTGAATAAGAATCATATGGACAAATGTTTGCATATTGTATTTGTTGCAAGTGTTAATGCAAGTGTCTGATATTCTATATTTAGATAATATGGTGGGTGTTGTCACACAGAAGATCATATTATCAGTTTCCTATGGAATATATAAATAGTTCACAACCTAGATGGACTTGGACAATCCATTGGAAAGGTTATAGTGTAATATGGTATTAGTCTATCTTGACTATAGGTTTACATTAGTATACTTTGTGTGTATTGAACAGGACCACTTGAGGTTGTTCTCTTTGTACTGCCTACATAAGAGAACAAACACATCTGTTATTATGGATACTTGTGCTCTTAATCCAGATATAATAACAGACATGTATATGCAGCGTGCATTACTTTGACTCATAAAAGAGTGAGATTCATTATGGGTCAACAACCTCTATGAATTCGGTAATAATATTGTACGTATGATGGGCTGTCAATTATAAAAGAAATCTATGTCCCGATACGTCAGGTTGATGATGTCCCCTTAATAAGCTCATAAGGATTGTCATATAAACCCTGCAGGTGGATTATATTCGACATGACAAATAAAGTTGAGTGGTATTACTTAAGGATAAAAGATGTCAGTCAATATAGTTGTTTGTAACTTAATTTGATCGACGGACATTCGATATCTTAACATGGGGAGCCAAACGAGCATATAATAAAAGGAGTCCACAATCATAATTTGGAATTAAGAAGGTAGTGCAACAATAGCTCTTTAGTGGACTGAGCTATTATTAATCGGCCTGGGTTGTGTGTTCGGGCTGAACACAGGATACCCAGATCCGTTAGGAGGCCTAACCCTAATTTCTTCTCATGGTCCCTGCCGTAGCCTTATATATATCCTCTATTCTCTGGTCGTCAGATTATCATCAGAAATAAGAAGCTCTTTCTCTAAAATCGTGATTCACGTAAGGAGAGAAAGGGAGGCTTCCAAGGAGAAGAAAAGGTAGGAAGATCGTCGCCCACACGACGTCCAACCCGAGGAAGGAATACATGCAGAAGATCTTGGGGTCGTGACTGCTCGAGATTACTAGCAAACTGTTGTCTTCTTCCCGCCGCAGGTATAATTCATGAACCCTAGTTTCCGCCTATGAAGGGTTAGAACACGTTTATATCTGTTTAACTTTATATTGATCAATACGCACACCAAACAAGCATCTTGGAAATCTCCAGTTCCATCAGAGTTTGAATGAAAGTCTAGGATTGAGTGTGTGCTAGGATAGGTCATATTTTAGGAATTTGATCAATAGAGTTGTCCATTGAATATTTTGAGTGGGTACACGAGGTGTTTGGTGTTTTGTAGAGGGAAAATTTGTGTGGGGTGTTTGGTGTGTGTCATGAGAGGTCACATGCACTTAGGTTTGGTGGTTTGTGTTAGATTGGGCTAGGTTTGGGCTTGTTGCAATCATGACTACAATTTAAGCTATTTATGATCATTGATAAAATAATAGTGTGTGGGAGCTCAATTGGATGACACACAAGTGGCATGTGCGTAGTAGACTCAAAATAGGTCAAAACCATATATTGGGTCGATTAGGTTGGATCGATATTTAGCCCTAAAATTAAATTGGAAGCTTGGTCAAGTTTTATACTAGATGGTCAAATGGCCTAAATTGACCAGAAAGTTGTGCGTTGTAAGTAGAATACAAGGGAGCAAGTTTAGTGGGACATGATATATCAAAATGAAGGTAATCTTGTCTACTACAAAACTCATGAAGGAAGTTTTTGGAGATTGACATCCCTAGTGCTCCAAAAATCAAAGTCACAGAAAGGTACATTTAATGATCAAACAATTTATAATAAATTATTTATCAAAAATAATTCATCTAGAAAAAATTCAAATAAAGCCCTAAAATCCAGGGGGCTTACAAATATTAGCCATAGGCTCATATTCCTACATGAGCAAATGCAAATGTGGACTAATAGGAATGGAATGTACTATTATACATGGGTGTGCATGAGACGTAGAAGTTAATTCCTATTGATCCACATTTGCATTGGCTCATCCTAAAAAGAAAAGAAAATTACATAACTCTACTGAAAACTGGGTGCTCTATAGAGTTTTTCGATCTTCTTCTTCAATATTTCTATTTCTGCTTGCCTCCTCCCAATTGCTTGATGATATGCCTCTATTCGACGGACACTTTGTAATGCTCCAGTCCCAATATACGTATGACTAGTTATACGTAACATGCCAGCCATATATATATATATATATATATATATATATATATATATATATATATATATATATATATATATATATATAAAATATATATAAATATATATATATATATATATATATATATATATATATATATATATATATATATATATATATATATATATATATATAAAATAAAACTACATTTACAGCTTACGTATGTATATGTGGTATCTATACATTGGAGTGGCCTACGTGTGTGTGTGTATATACACACACACACACACGTAGGCTACTATAATGTATACACACGTAAAAATATATATATACACACACACGTAGGCTACTCCAATGTATAGATTCCACGTATACATACGTAAGCTGTAAATATAGTTTTATCACAAAATAGATTAATCATGGTCATGGGCCTCATCCACATAAATAAAATAATTTTTAATCAAATAAATCAGCTGAATCAATGCATGAATGTCAAAGAAAATAGTAGCTGGGTGGAGACAAATCCACTACCTCTGTGCAAAAACATCAACTTGCCTATGAACAAAAACATCAATTGTTCTATTACATCCATATTACCTCTAATGACATCTCTTGTTTTCAATTTACTATGTGTACTTAGTATAAGTACACAACAGGTAGTAAGTCCACTCATGATTTCCCTTGTGAAATTATAATTTTCTTACTTATTGGTCGTACCCAGTGTAGGTATGCCATGGAAAATAAATCCAGTTATAACCATCGCTTATTATTTATATCTAATTCTAGATATGCCATAAGATAGTAGGACCATATATAATCCACACGAATACAACATTTTGCTACATCCATATCAGTAATCTCCAACAAATAAAAAGGGCCTTAATTTTTTTATACAAAAAGAAGATACAAGATGCTTTTACTTTGTTAAAAAGTAAAGAAATTACAAAACTCTATAGAAATTGGGTGCTCTATTGAGTTCTTTGATCTTCTTCTTCAGCATTTCTATTTATGCTTGCCTCCTCCAGTTGCTCGATAATTTGCCTTTGCCCGACAGACACTTTCGTCCTTGAATGGCGTACGACCAGAATGTTCCTATTCCAGCTCAACAATCTCCTTCTCCAAACGACTAGAAGTCATCATGACTTTGCTCTCTTGGGATGCTAAGACCGTCTGTTCCGAGGTAGTTTTCTCCAGATCAATTTCGACAGTGACATAAGTGGCCTGAAGTTGCCTAATCTCATTAGTGAGATGAGTCGGCCTTTGTGTGCATTCCCCTTACACGGTGGCACATTTTATAGCAAAAGAATTCAAAAAATTGTATTCTTCACTTAGTTCAGTTGCTCTTCGTTCAAGGATAGTATTTCTATTTCGAAAAGCGGCCACTTATTTGAACACCTTAACAAAGTTTTAAATGTTCATCTGATATGATGATAGCCAGGTCATGTCGCTGTGCCAATCCAAGATCAGTGACACGATGCTTTAACACTTCCAGAATTATCATAAGTTCTTCCATTACCGGTTTGTGATCGATAAAGCTTGTATAGATTTCGATACAAAATTATGCATGCTTTTTGAGTTGGCTGAACGGGTTGTTCTTTTCAAGGACACATGCAACACCCTTTTACAGTATATTGAAGAAGGCTTGTATCAGGATTTTTGCAAGCTCATCTACATGCGCCATAGTTGATGTGTCGTTGGTATAGGGACTATGGGATCCTCGGTCACCGGAACAGAAGTAGTAATGGAAGTAGAGACAGTTGTACATGTACGTGTAGTCATATGTTTTGGTTGCTTCAACACCAACTATCATCAATAGGTTTTAACTGTATCAGAGAGAAAGATGCTGGATTGTCAACTATCATATGTTATAATTAGAAGGGTAACTACCAATGTCGGACTTTAATTAATAGTCCTTTGAGGGAATAGATTATACGGGCAAATGAAAATTAGGCGATTTTTTTTTGGGTTCATGACATTTAATGTGCATCATTTTGGGTATAAGTAAAATATGGCATTTCAATGCATGCCATAAATATGTCTAATTTGTAGGAACGAAGTCGTAAAGCAGAATACTCTAGAGGGGGTGAATAGAGTAGGCAGCAGAATATTGCTAATTAAAAAACTTGTTAGCAGTAAGATCATAGAATTAAATCAATAATCACAAAATAATAACTGTAAAAAAAATATGATTAGAATTATTCTCTATTTATAGTTTTTCCAAAGGCAGAACTCTGGCAGGATTTGGACAGAACTCTATGTAAAAATCTACAACTGAAGGGAGACCAAGTTTTTCAAACGTTCGAAAATCAAACGGTCACTAATCGAACTCTGGCCGAACTTTGGTCGAACTCAGGCCGAGTTCTGTCAGGGTTGGTCAGGGTTTTTCAAAAGTAATTTTTGGGCTTTTTAAAATCCTTCAGAAGCTTTTGTAAATAAGTGATGTTTTTCAAAAACATAGGTCATTTTTAAAAATAATTTTGGATAAACTATTTGCTAGTATGACTCGGTGTACAATGTATTCCTAGATGCAATAAAAGTAAAAATTAAATTGCATAAAGAAATATAGACTCGAGTGGAAAACATAGCTTCGGTCTTGAACTGACTAGATATCCGATCTTGATCAGTGTCCAAGTGTCCAAAACGTCTTGAGTAAACATCTGAGTAGCTCTGTATATCGAGATAAAGTTTGATCAATTATTAAAATCAAGTTTGACCATGACCAATGGGCCGACAATCTCTCCAATTTTGATAATTGACAAACCTTGACTGATATAATATCTTTGGTATCTTTGATAAGTCAAAAATGAATTTCGGTAAAAAAATTATTTCTATAATCTTACAAAAAAAGATTAAGATGTTAGATCTTATTTCTCCCCCGTTGTCACTTAGCAAAATAATTGCAAAAGAGAAAGCTCCCCGCAATATACTCATAAGCAATAATCAGTGAAGAAACAAAAAAATATAAGAAATATTTATAGTGTTCACAGGCATGGTATATTAAAAAAATATCGAAGCATGATAAAGAGTGCTATAAAGTACTAAACTGATATAATCTCTAAAGTAGAGAATAGAAAATGATGTTTAACAGACAAACATCACAGAAAATATCACAAAAAGTTCTAAAAATAGCACAAATAAAAGTACGGATACTAGCTTGGAATGTCGGAGCATTTTCAAGTAAACAAAGACAATAAATAGTCACAATAGTACGAAAAACTAGACAAAAATGTCTAAATTACATCTCATCCTCATCA
Organism: Iris pallida; assembly: GCA_029216955.1. Taxonomy (NCBI): domain Eukaryota; kingdom Viridiplantae; phylum Streptophyta; class Magnoliopsida; order Asparagales; family Iridaceae; genus Iris; species Iris pallida. The sequence continues at coordinate 12,368,470 of JANAVB010034615.1, read as the reverse complement.
TCATCATCATCAGTAGTAGTAGTCCTAGCACGACCACCATGTCCAGAAGGACCAGCTGCAAATGTGCCAGCTCCAGAGGTGTGTAGAGTAGCACCCGAACCACGGTACCAATCATAAGCGTTCCCTAGCTGGAACAAAGAATGGACCACCTCATCCTCAATGCAGTAACCAGATACAGTAGGGTCTCTAGGAAGAGAACTAGCAGAATGACCCGTCTGAGAAAATTGGAGATCGGCAAATGAGTTGGCAATAGCCTGGAACCGAGTCGCATCACGGAACTCATGTTTCCTGGAAGTGTCAACAAAGAAAGTCTGCATATCCTAAAGGTGCTGATGGAACCCTCAAAAGTGGAGCAGCTGCAGTACTGCGACGAGAAAGCTGAAGACACTTGGGCTCAAGGTCCAGAGCGTAAGTGGATAAATCGATATCAAAACGCTAAAAGATTTGAGGAATAAGCATCGCAAAAGAGAGATTGCGTTCTCTTTTGCGACATCTTCCTATCATCTGGATGATAGTCTTAGGGGCAAAAAAAGGAACCCCCTTAAGAACGTGATAGAGGGCAGATAGCTCAAGTACAGTGACATCATCTTTCGAAGTGGATTTCGGAAGAATAGTGGAATAGATGATACGATGTAACTCATAGTTAAACAAGTTTAAGTTATTGGCCTTGAACTTTTCAAGACGAGCACTTGCTGGTGCAAAAAGCTCATTCTTGAAACTAACAAGAGTCGTGCCCTCGGGAAAGCCGAAGTCGTTGATGTCATCGAGCGAGGGACCTTCGTTTTGAATACCAAGGATTTTCGCTAGCAACACATCATCAAACTCGATATCAATCCCGCCAACACGAGTTCTTGCGGTAAAAGTATCTAACAGGAAGTTACAGTAAAATAGTCAAAGGGCATTAGTAGCTATAGGGAATTGTTGGGTAACGAAACGGTGTAACCCTAATGCCATAAATAAAGGATGATGATCTGGAAATATAGTCCAATTGATCGAAGCGCCTGTGCATATTGTACGTATGGCAAAGTCGGCATATCATAGCAAAGCTTGGTCAGGAGTTTTGAAGTAAAACTCATCAGACACGTCGTCACCCGATTGGACCAGGGAAAAAAGGGAATTCATATTTGGATCTGAAGATGATGCCTCTTCAATGGCATTAGTCTTCTTCCTCTTGGAAGGATTGAATCCCTTAGGCATTCTTTACCAAAACTAGATAACCCTACGAAATTGAAAGTAGAGGGAAGAAGGAGTTATACCTTCTGAAATTCAAGTATGTTGTAGAGGGATGAATTCTCCACATGAATCCAAAGTTTGGATTGATTTCTCCACGCAGATTGGAAGCAACAAAGTGGAGAAGAACTAGGGTTTTGGGGGACTTCGGACGGCTGTTGCTACTGTTATGATGAAGTTTGGAAGAGATGAAGAGGAGGGGGCCTCGGGTTCTAACTAAAAATTATATAACACCAACAGAACTCTGGCCGAATTCGGACCGAACTTGGGTCGAATTTGCCTAGGGTTCTCCTGAGTTTTAAAAAAAAACTTGTGGGCCACATCCTTTTTATCAACCTATTTCAAATATTTAATTCAAAGTTTAGTAATTTTAAACTTCAAATAATATAATTAATATTATTTTATAAATTAACTTTTGTTATTCAGCGACTGTTTCAGATTAGCTGTAGGAGTATTATCCCAGCTAACGGGAGTTCACCGGAGAACAATTAAGTACCGCTTCGCTTCGACCGTAGTCGTGGTGACAGACAGACTTTTTGTAGGCTTGTCTCGAAAATAGTTATTGAGTATTGAAAAAAATTAATTAATAAAACAAAATTAATTAATATTATTGACATCTAAAATTCCTAATTCTCGACGTAAATAATTGAAACGATCTTCCTCTAGAGGTTTTGTGAAAATGTCAGCTAATTGATTCTGTGTGTCTATGTATACAAGGTCTATATCTCCATTTTGTTGATGATCTCTGAGAAAATGATGTCGAATCTCGATATGCTTAGTATGAGAATGACATACTGGATCCTTAGTCAAATTAATAGAACTAGTGTTACCACAGAAAATAGGTATGTGTGTGAAATGTAATCCAAAGTCTTCTAAAGTTTGCTTCATCCATAAAATTTGTGGACAACAATGTCCTGCAGCGATATACTCAGCCTCAGTTGTTGATAATGCGACAGAATTTTGCTTCTTGCTAAACCAAGGGACTAGGGCTTTTCCTAGGAAATGACATGTGCCGCTGGTACTTTTTTTATCTACTTTGCATCCAGCAAAATCAGCATCAGAATAATCGGTTAGTTCAAACGACGTGGTTTTAGGATATCATAAACCTACAGAAGATGTGTCTCTAAGGTATCAAAAGATACGCTTAACTGCGCACAGATGTGATTCCTTAGATTGGCTTGAAAACGTGCACACAAGCAAACACTAAACCTAATATCAGGTCGACTAGCAGTTAAGTATAATAAGCTACCGATCATACCTCGATACTTACGTATGTCGACGGGTTTGCCTTGTTCATCAATATCAAGCTTGGTTGAAGTCGCCATTGGAGTGTTGAGTAGTTTGACTTCTTCCAAGTCGAACTTCTTTAATAAATCTTTTGTGTACTTTGCTTGAACTTTCGTCTTCTTTAGTTGTTTAAAAATCATAATCAAAACTCCTTGAATAATCTCGAGATAAACTTTATAATATTACAATCCAACTTTTAAAGTTAACCGTAAATCATGTGTCACAATATAAGGACTTAAGTTATTTCTTAATCAAATTTTATATCCCTAATAATTAACCATTTCAAAAAAATTCGTAAATCAAAATTTTGTTTTCTCGCTCCAGCTATCCTCTTGTGTATACCACCTTGTAATAACAAAATAATATTCTTACTATCTTTTGAAGGCGGTAATATGCTACTACCCAACTTGGAATTAACTAATCCTTAAGATCATATTTCTAGGAAAAATAAATGCCTTTATACTCAAATATAACCTCAATGGATATTATTTGTCAATTTAATCCTTCTAGCCATAGGGTTGACCAATAAGTATATAGTAGTGTAGTCATCTTTCTAACCATGTTTAAGCACGAGATGGTAGGGTGTTGGTAGAAAGAGTTCAAGCTAGATGCGAAAATCAAGGAAAGCCACGGGAGTCGGAATATGGAAATCAAGGAAGGTCAAGGAAGGTGATCAAGTATGTGGATGAGATTCCTAGATTCTAATCCTATATTGCAGGCCCGTTTGGTACAGTCATGTAACCGAAACGGCAAACTTGACCTGCATGGGCCACCACAAAAACATGTAACACCCCAGTCCCAAATACTTGAGACTAGATACGTATCATGCCAGCTGTAGACATACGAGTAAATATACGGCTCGTATATATATACATAAGCTGTAAATGTAGAAAGCCAAGACACTAAATCTCATCCACAAAGATAAATAATAATATAAAAGTAACTTTGAGTTTGTCATGTATAAATCGTTAGGTGGAGACAAAGTCCACTACCAACTAATTTAAATAGAGAAGAAATATACAAAAAAAGTGATTGGTCGAGCGAAGCAAATGACGAGTCCAAAAGCAATCATCACGAAGGAAGGAATGGCCTTAGCTAGAACACTTGCAAGACATCACGAAACACACACCTGGAGAGATCACCAGGTCCTCAGAGGGACGTAACAAGACACATAATATCATGCCAATAAACTGAATAATAAAAGCTCAACAGAAAAGTATGCATGAGTAAAGACTCATAACCATTCTATGTGAATTATAATTTAGAGGACAACGTTCTACACAGGGGCTGTAACGGATTCACGCAAGCAAGTAATAGAGAGTGGCCGTCAAGTAGCGCTTATACGAGACGCTATCGGCCCTGGGCAGAAGGTAGTGTTCATAAGAGTCACCCTCGGCCCAAAATGTGTGTAAAAAATAAATGTAGCCCCTACGCTAATAATTGTCCCCTCCCCCAATGATACTATACATGCGTCGTCTCCACGACACTGTTTAATCCTTAATAACTGCCAAGTCTTCTACACAATCTATTAGCAGTTATATCCTAACGTACGGCCTGTACGCACCGATGTACGGTCGGTATGCAAGTCCGAAACTATATACGACTCACCACTCACACACAATCCATGGCACATCGTGGCAGTTTATGAGATGCACTAAACATACGATGGTCCCTTAACTCTAAGCCAATTGCATAAACTATAATAATTTACATCTATATATTTTTGAAAGAACAACATAAAGAAAAAGCATGCATGATTTTGAGCAAAAAATTAAACAGTAAAGGCAAGGTGTCTTGCCTGGTGTTACGCCTGGTGTGGTGCAATGATTCAATAAGTCCTATTATTTCTAATGGTCGGGTCGATATGTGAGGGTCTGGTATTGAGTGAAAATAAGAACGAGGGATTAGTCGTGGTCAAGGGAAAGAATTGAATAAAAATAGTTATGACGTTTGAAACTATATTTTTGTTATCCCAAAATATTTGTAAGTAGCTATATATATAAAAATCGTTTTAGGTTAACTAATTTTCTAGTAAAAATATCTTATATAAATACTTGAAAATGTATGTAATAATTTGGAAACTGCCCTTTTTTTTATTTGATCAAAATATTTTAAGTTTAAATAGGAAGACAACATAACCTTATTGATATATCTATTTTAGGCAAAAGTCATATTCAAATTCAGTAAAATAATAATAATATAGTAATAATAATAATAATAATAATATAGTAATAATAATAATGATAATAATAATGATGACTATAATAACAGTAATAATAATTACTAATAATACTAATTAATAACAGTAATACAAAAATAATAGTACTAATAACAATATTTTAATAATATTAATTAAAATCCCAAACTACAGTTCTCTTAAATAATAATAATAATAATAATAATAATCATACTAATAATAATAATATTAATATTAATAATATTAATATCCCTAAAGAACTAACCAGCCCTCCCTTTCTTCTCGATTTCTTGTGAAAGGGAGAGAGAGTGAAAACTTTTGGGAGAGGGGTTGAGTCAAGAGGGTTACCGGAGGCGAATGGTGCGCCGGCGATCGGAGCTCTCTGCGACGGCGACTCCAGATCCAGGGTACGGTCGAGGTGAGGAGGTGGCCGGCGGTCGGAGTTGAACTGGGACGGCACGGCTGATCCTGGCGGAGGTGGGTGGAAAAAGGGGTTTTGGAGGGAGCTCCCCATCGGTGGCTGCCGCCTGGCGCGGAGGCGAAGGCCGGGCGGTCCCGGGATGGGTGCGACGAGGGACTGCGGCGACCGCGGCTCGCCGGGGTTGTACGGCGTGGATCCGCGCGCGATGGTGGAGAAGGATGTCGGCAGCGCCTTGGCGGTGGTGAGGGAGTTTTTCCGGCCGGGGAATGCTTTGCGCGGCCATGGTGGAGGAGCGGTGGCATCGGAGGAAGATGCTCAGGGCGGTGCTCGGCCGAAGTGTCACGCTGCGGAGGAATCTCGGCCACGTCCTGGCGGCATCGTGAAAGGGCGCATTTGAGCGACGGCTAGCGCTGGGGCGGCGCGAACGTCTCGAAGCTCATTGGCGAGGCGGCTCGAGGGATATTTCCAGCCGTTGATGGCTCGGAAGGCGGCGGGGTGGCCGAAAATCAGGTGAGTATGGCGATGGTGGTTTATTTGCTTTTAATTTGGGGATCTTGGGTAAGTCGTCTGGTCGCGGTGGCGGTGATCGCAGCAGGTGCGGGCGACAACGGTGGTGGTAATGGATGGTGATGTTGATACGACCTGGTCGGTAGATCGGGGACGGGCACACGTGTTGTGGTGATGAAGATGGTCGGGGAGGGTGATTATGGGGCGGCCGAAGAAGGTGGATGAAGGCGGTGTTGTTGTTGGCACGGGTGGTGGCGGAGGAGATGGTAGCGGTGCCGTCGGGTTGTGGACGGGGAAGGAGATGGTGGAATAGGTGTTCGGATTTAGGATTAGAAGTTGTGTTGGTCACGTGTCCTGCGAGACATGGGAAGGCGTCGAGTCCGGGGTTGTCGGACTGAACAAAAATTTATAACTGTACTGGAGGAGAATATATAGTGGATGGGAGGCACAGACACGATGCACAATTTGTGGTTGTGGGGAAAAATTATGGAAGAGTACCTGCCTATTTATAGGATGTGGGAATTTCCATTAGGATAAGGATTGGGATTTGATTAAATCCCCAATAGATAGATTCCATACAAATTTAAATTGATTTGAAATCTAATTTAATATAAATAAAACTTATCTTTAATTTAAAAGCTATTTAAATTAAGGCAAATAAAATCTTTTCCAATTTTAAATTATCAAAATAATTCAAATATTAAGTAAAATAAAATTTAAAAATGTCTTTTCCATAAATATTAAAATATAGCATTAATTAATTTTGAAAATCAAAAATATTTCTTAAATATTAAATCATGAATAGCTTTTATACTTACCAAAAATATGTAATTAGTAATTTCCAAATTTTGCAAAATATTTGAAACACATTTCATATAACACCAAAATTTTCAAATCCCTACTTATTTTTAAACAAGTAACAAAATAACTCTTTTATAAAAAATATTTATCATATTGTTTTGGAAAACTAAAAATTCTTCTATATAAATAAAATCTCTAATAAAATGTTTTACAAAAATATGTATCTCGCACATATTCGCACTCGACGATCAATTTACGAATACACCGCTTGCGCACAACGTACAATACGACTATACGACGTACAATACAAAAATTTTAAATCAGTACCAAAATTGATAAAAATATATTAAAAATTTAGGGGTTTTACAAGAACACAACCCAATCCTTTACCAGAAGCATTACTGTAGATTGAGAAACCGCCGTTACCTGCGGGTAGCGCAAGTATCGGTGCCGTTGTAAGTCTCTTCTTCAGTTTCTCAAATGCTGACTGGCAAGCTTCAGTCCACACAAATTCTTTATTCTTCCTGGTGAGCTTCGTCATCGGCTCAGCAATCCTGGCGAAGTTCTTCATAAATTTCCGGTAGTAGCCAGCTAAGCCCAAGAAACTTCTGATTTTAGCAACTGAACTTGGTGTACTCCACTTCTCAATAGCTGCTATCTTCTTTGGATCCACCAAAATTCCTTCTCCTGTGACAACATGGCCCAGAAAATCTACCTTGTCTAAGAAGAATTCACATTTAGATAGCTTACCGTAGAGCTTCTCCGTCCTTAAGGTTTCCAGAACTTTCCTCAAGTGCTCTTCGTGCTCTTCTTCGGTCTTCAAGTAGATCAGGATGTCATCGATGAAGACAACAACAAACTAATCCAGATATTCATGGAAGACCTTGTTCATAAGGTTCATGAATACCGCAGGGGCATTCGTCAATCCAAACGATATGACCAAAAATTCATACTGACCATATTTGGTGTTGAACACCGTCTTTGGAATATCCTCCTTCCTGACCTTGATTTGATGGTAGCCAGATCGAAGGTCTATCTTCGAGAACACCTTAGCTCCACTGAGTTGATCAAACAGGTCATCGATCCGGGGCAGAGGGTACTTGTTCTTGATGGTGATGTTGTTAAGCGTCCGGTAGTCGATGCACTTCCGCACAGTCCTGTCCTTTTTGGGCAAAAATAAGACAGGTGCTCCCCAAGGTGAGGCTCCATCTCTGATAAATCCAAGGTCCTTCAGCTCATTGATCTGGTCCTTCATTTTCTTGGCCTCCTTAGGGTTGACTCTGTAGCATCCTCAAGAAATAGGGACAGAGCCAGGGACTAGGTCGATGGTGAATTCTATATCTCGATCTGGGGGTAATCCTGGGAGACTATCAGGGATGACATCCATGAATTCTGCTATGATAGGGTGAGGAGGTCCAGATTCTTCGGTGATAGAGGAGTAAGTAATACCCTCCATATCTTCCGGAGCTCGAGAGATTTCAAACTCCGGCTCTCCAGGTGGGCTGAAGACTATACATCTTCTGTGACAATCTATCAACGCATGCTGCTTACTTAACCAGTCCATTCCTAGGACTACATCATAGCTAGGTAAGGGCATCACCAGTAAGGGTGCTAAGAAATTGTGTCATGAGATAGTTATAGGGCAGTTACAGGTCTCAGTGATAGATATGGGTCTACCACCAGCCATAACTCTACATATCTTCTTGCTAAAACCCGTAACTAGGTGGTGTGCAAAGATGAATTTTGTTGCTATAAAACTGTGTGAAGCAGCCGAGTCAAATAATGCTAAAGCAGGATATGAATGCACATAAATAGAACCTGTGATGACATCAGCGCTGGGTTCCTGCTCTGGCTCTTGCTCATCTGCTGTTAGGGCAAAAGCTCGCACAGTCTTCTGTTCGTGTTGTCCAAACTGTTGTTGCTGAGTGGGTAGGGGAGCCTTCTGCTGTGTTGTTCTGATCCGGTTGAATGCCGTGGGGCAGTCCTTCACTTGGTGGGTGGCAGACCCACAAACTAGGCAGTGCCCTACTCTCTTCTTGCAGATGTTCGCCTGATGCCCTGGCCTCTTACAGAAATCGCAGACAGAAATCTGCTTCTGAGACGCTCTGTCATTGGTCCTCGCCTGATGTTGCTGGTGGTGGTGGTGAGAAGGCCAGTTGTTATTATTGTGGTTGGGCCTCTTCTGGTTATTCTGGAAGTTGTTAGTTCCAGAATACTCCCTCTTTGAACGAGCAGGCTGACTCTTCTCTATATCCCGAGCTCGTATTAAAATCCTCTCATACGTCTTGGCGCTGCCTGTGATCACAGGAGTGCGAATCTCTTCCCTTAGTCCATACCTGAATCTTTTAGCACGATCGGCGGGGTCAGCAACCAAGTTCTTGGCAAAACGATTAAGTTGACCAAACTCTGCCGCATATTCACCAACAGTCATGTTCCCTTGCTTCAGATTCTGGAACTGTCTTTCCATCTCCCGCAACTCTGATGTTGGGAAGAACTTCCTGCGGAACAACCTCTTAAAAGTGTTTCAGTCAAGCTGCCTATCCTGGAGTCGGGGTTCATTCCGATACCAGGTGCTGGCTACATCTAGCAGTTGGAGTACCACAGCTTCAACTTGGAGGTCATCAGGAAGTCGAGCAACGCTGAGGAGACGCTCCATGCTGTCGAGCCATTCGTCAGCATAGATAATTCTCTCGGTTCCTTTGAAAGGTCGAGGGCCCAGCTTCTTGAATTTCTCAATATCGCCGACTTTAGCAGGCCTTGGTTTCGATTGTGCTGCTTTTCCTCTCTCAAGAGCAGTCATAGCCATGTTGTGGGCATTCTCCATGCCTTCTCTCATAATCGTCGTCTGTTCGCGATGAGCTTCAGCTTGAGTTCTCTGTGCTTCAAGCACTCCTCGTAGCAGGCCTGCGAGGTCGGTGGGGTCCACGGGCACTGGTGGGGCAACTGGATCGGGCACCACCGCAGGGGCTTGCTGTTAAGTCCGGGAAGATGTAGGTTCTAACACTTGAGTTGTAGTATAAAATCTACGGGGTACTGGTACATTATAGGGACGATCGGCCAGGTGTCGAGGTGTAGGATCCGGACTTGGTTGAGGAGGTGGGGTGTGATCGGGTGATGACAACCCATCGCCAGCAGGATTGGTCTTGTCTGTGGCCATACTCTGGAAGGTTTAGGATTGCAAAACATAAGCAAGGTAGCCGACTAGTCTATAACAAACAAAAATATTTATTTATAATATATTTCCAAATGCAGGTAATCACAACAACACAATATATTTGTCACAATATCTAAAATTTCAAATAATAAAAACTTGTCCAACAAAATATTCATCTGATACAACTGATAAAATAAAACTGTCTTTTTATTCAACATCAAAACTAAAAGGTAAATCATCGTCTAGAAAGTTGGCTCATCAACCCCGGGATCAACATCGTCCGATTGGGACTCTGGCAGCACAGCTGGGTAGAGCTCAGGGTCGTAATAGCTATTAATCAATAGCTCAGCATCATCAATGGAACCTATTAGGGGTGGGGAATCCAGTCAGAAAAGGAGCAAAGTACAATTATGAAAATTTAACAATTCAACTAATAATTAGAAATTTGCAATTTTAAACAGTTTGAAACACTTGAACAATATTTTCCAGCAATTTTTCACAATTGAAAACAATGTGATTTGAGTATGTAATGCTTATGACCGGCTTGGGTTGTACAATAGTATCCTAGTGATACGATACGGCTTATCCTCGTGTGAAAAGGAGTAAGCTCGCACAATTATGCAATATGAAGGTATTGGTCATAGAACACTACACTACTCCCCCAATCCCATAATCAATACTCTAGGAGAGAGTTCGTGTAGCAATGTGGTTTAATCTTGCAATATTACAATTATTAACTAAATTGAAAAATAAACATAACCATACTTGCCTTGGTTTGAATGACTGGATCGGGAAGTTGGTACCGAGGAGGAAATCAAATACGTCCTCGAAATCCTACAGTTGAGAACCTTGTCTTAGAACCATATTTGAACCATGTCTAGGTGTTCTAGTTATAATCTCTAAAATTTGATCCTAGTCAAGTTTTTAATTAATCTATCATAACACGCGTATCGATGTGATTTATAATCATTAATTTAATGAATTAAAAGTCAATTTAACTTTTATTGAGAAAACTCGCATTTTTCGATTATTTGGCAAAACTTTGTATTTTGTAATATATTTAAAAACTAGATTTTTCTTTAAATGAGAAAAACATGAACTTGTTTAAATAATACAAACTTATATTTATCATTAACTAAATGTGGGAAAATTATTTAATTTTCTATATAAAATAAATATCCAATTTATTATTCTACGCGTTTATCGATAACTAATGAAACCAGAAAAAAAAACCAAAAGAAACCAAAACTAAATTACACAATTACAAAACCACAAAGAAAGAAATAAAGACTGGGCTTATGCCCTTACAACACTTTACATAAATTACACGAATTTAAAGTAATCGAATTTTGCTGGTGAACTCTGAACGCCGGGTAGCGGTCCATTCCGCAGGCCGAGGCCCTGCACCCAAAATACTATTGGCCAGTAATACGTTCTAAAATAATAATTTAATCTAAAATATAAAAATATGGTAAGTCTCAGACTTGGTCTAAAATATCATGCGGTATTCTAGCTTATGCTCCAATGTCCGAAAATTTCGTACGTTTTCGTTTGCATTTTGCTAGTACCAAAAATATTATCCGAAAACCAAACAATATCTGTTAAATGACTATAGTCGAACTCAAGAAATAAACCGAAAAATTTTCAAATATTTTTTAAAAAAAATCGGGCAGCATCTCCTTTGTAATCAAGATAACCCAATAATGGGAAGATACAACCAAAATATTCCAAACTTAGGGATAAAGCCAATACATAACCAAAATCCATCTCAAAGCCATTTATATATATATAAATGAATTAAAAGAGCTTAAATCCCAAATCCGAGAATTCGAACTCCATATCTATCGAACTCGTATTCGGAAACAAGCCCGACTATTCCAAATAGAAGTTGGAATAATCATAACCAAATCCGAAAAGAAACCAGAATACTAAACCCAACATCACAGCATTAATTCCGAAATATAAAATTCGAAGAATCCGAAATGAAATTCGGAAAACCGAAAACTACAGAACCATATATGGGAAAATCCGAACTTAACTCGAAAATTCCGAAAAACTACAGAATCACAAAACCAAAACTACAGAAATCATTCCGAAACGGAGTTCGGAAAATTCAAAACCTCGAATCGATCTGATTCCCATAGCGGGATCGGGGACCATGTCATCATCGACACCAAAGAGAGGGACACAGGGACACGGAAGATACCTGGGGTGCTCGGCTAGAGCTCTCAGATGAATAAAGAAGGAAAATTATCCGTGAGGACAGCGAAAAACTCGGGACAGCGCTCAGATTCGGTCGTTGGAAGCAGACAGCGGCTCGAAACCGGAGAGGAGCGCGAAAAGGGGCGGGGCACGCGGCCGGGAAGCGGCTGCGGGTCGGCGGGAGGCCGGCAGTTGGAAACGGCCTGGGCCGCGGGGAGGAACGGCGGCGAAAGCCGCTCGGGTTGGCCGAAATGGAAGCTGGCCAGTGGCCGGCGGTTCTGGAAGCGGGCGGAGGAGTCGCGGACTCGCCGGAGGGCACGGTCGGCGTCGGGGCTCGGGATTCACCGAGGGGCGCGGCCTAGGGAGCTCGGTTAGGGCTTGGAGGTTGGGAGAGTTTGGAAAATTTTTGCGAATGGAGGATAGAGGATGGGGATGAGGGGTTAATATAGGAATGATTTTTGGGGGTTTCGGGAATATGAAAGGAGGAGTCGGGGGTGGCGTCGCAAGGGGCTCGGCCGAGCGAGCGTTTGGGAAGGAAAGGTTTCCACTTGCTGGTGTAAAGAAAAATGAGAGAGAATGAGAGTAAAGAGTTTAAATGAAAGTTTTAAATAAAAGTTTTTTTTTAAAGAAAAGTTAAAATAATTCTTTTTCTTTCCATATATATAAATATATATACTAAGAGACTTCAAAACTATTTTCGAAAAACTGAACTTGGGTTCGAAACGGGTTCGGGACGGGTCAGGTCCAACACTAAAAATCCAGGAATAATATTTTTTCTAAAAATACAATTTTTCTAAATTAACAATTAATAATGATTATAATAATAATTTAGTAAATAAATTATTTAAATAAAAAACTAAAATTTACGGGTTTCACAACAGCAAATAAATTTAATATATCTTTTTATGAATTAAAAATAATTCTAATTAATTTAAAATACTTTAAAGTAATTCTAAATTTTTTTCTAAAACCATAGTTTTATAAAATATACATGAATTTATTTTCATGTACACCGCACGCAAATAGAACAAATTATTTACATAAATATTACTTTCGAAATTAGTACCTATATTGGTATATAAAATAAAAAGCATTTCTATAATAATAAAAGTCAGTTTGGCAATTCGGGACACCATATTTGTACTCAAACAATATATATAAAATATTTACCTTATATTATATCAAAACAAGATAGTTATTTCTATATTTATGAAAAATCTAATAATAAAAATTTTGTATAAAAATAATTAAATACTTCGTATATACGTATTCGTACTCGTCGTACAAATACCAAAATAAATAAAAATTCTATTATGAAATTTAGGGGGTTTATAACAGGGGAAAAAATGGAATAAGTGACAATCAATGATAGAAAAAATTCATATGCATTCAACCAACAGCAGCACAACAGTGATGGAACGTGAAAATGTGCATTCAACAAACAGCAGCTTCAGCTTAAGCTTGCACTTTGCAGCATTGCACAACAATTTGTAATAGTAAATACTAAATATGTGCATTCAGCAGCTTCAGCTTGCACTTTGCAGCATTGCACAACAATGCCAATTATACATAAAAAAATTCATATGTATACAACCAATAGCCCCTTTCACGTGCACAACAATTATAGGTTATACATAAAAACCATTCATTTTCAACTTGCAGCTTGCACCAATATGTAACCCCTTTCATGTGCACAATAATTTTTGACTTCTTCTAGACCAGAGGACACTAAATTCAGAGGTCTCAAAATCACATACATCACTTTATAGCCTATAGTGTTTGTACATATGACAATACTAGAAAATTCATGAGACTACGCAGCTTGCACCAATTTGTAATAGTAAATACTAAATATTCTAAGTTTCCCAACAGCTTGCAGCATTGCACCAATCAGTTCTCATCAAAGATGTCCTCTGAAGCATCACCTAAAATATCTATAAGAGAGGAAAACAACAAACCATTAAAGGTATCAAAAAAAACTACCAATAAACCAAAAAAATAAATTATTAAAGTTCTTATTACCTTCTTCATTGTCTTCAATATCGTCCACTAAACTACGAAGATCATTTTTCACTTTTGAGCGTAACCAATTTTGATTACAAATGAGGGCATGTACTGTCGATGGAGATAAAGAACTCCGATATGGATTAAGGACGTAACCACCTGTACTAAAAGTCGACTCAGAAGCTATAGTAGAAACGAGTACAACCAAAATATCTTGAGCAATATAAGATAAAATCATGTACCTATCAGAATTTTCTTCCAATATTCAAAGATATCAAAGCCATATTTGTCGTTTCACGTAATTCCATCAAATACTGATCAACTTCTATTTTGTAGTCCCCAATAACCTTCATTTTCTTTTTCTTGAGATAGCGAGGACTAATTCTTGTCCTACTAACATCAACATTATCATCGTCAACCTCGTTGACCAAAGTTGCCTCATATGGATGCTCTTCACTTCCACTTTCAGGATAAAACAATTTGTATTCATCATACAATTCATGTAAAAAATTCTTCACCTTCTTTGTCAATTCCCTACCCATATCTTCACTACATAATTCCCCAAAACAAAAGTCAAGACCATCTTCCTTGTGACGTGGATCGAGTAGTATAGCAATAAATAGAAAAGGATTAATTTTTTTATAGCTTCCCCAATATTTATCATATTTTTTCTTCATATTATTACCCATGGACTGGAGAAACTTGTCTTCACTTGAAGTCCAAGTTTTAGGATGTTCATGAATCACAACTAATTGCCATACAAATTCATTAGATGTGGTATATATAGAACCAAAAAAGCTCAAAATTGGATCATAAAATACCTTCAAGAACTTGTAAGAGCACGAGCATAATTCCAATCATCAATTGAAGGAGTTAATTTTGTCTCACTTCTATAAACTCACGTACAAACTGGCCATCCTTCTCTTCTAAGCGTTTAAATACTTTTTGAAACTTTTCGGCGGTGTCTAACATCAAATAAGTCGAATTCACCTGGTTGTAATACAAAAAAATGAGTATCAGACCAGACTGATGTAATTATGCAATGTGGTAGCAAGTCCAAACTGTTAGATAGCAATTAACGTGACAGACTAACGTTAGCAGACATCATAGCAATGATGGACTCCAAAGTATAATACAATAGATGGTTAAAGAAATGATAAACTTATTGAGATGCTCACAAAGATGATCATAAATGTCCATTTAGCACTCAAATCCTGAGTTGGAAGTTCAAAACAAGTTATCAATGACTTGGATCCTCATCAGGGAGTGGAAAGTGCTATCTAGATCATA
Organism: Iris pallida; assembly: GCA_029216955.1. Classification (NCBI taxonomy): domain Eukaryota; kingdom Viridiplantae; phylum Streptophyta; class Magnoliopsida; order Asparagales; family Iridaceae; genus Iris; species Iris pallida. Next base: position 12,353,377 of record JANAVB010034615.1, on the reverse strand, counting down.
ATAGAAACCATGGGCAAGACAACAAGAAGGAAAGCTACCAAATACTGAAACCATCATGGATGTCTAGTTCAAATGTCTAGTTCACCTGGATACTGACATCAAAGAAACATTATTGTTGGCAACTTGCAGCATACCATTTAATATGCATCTCTCTTCAAATGGCAGTGATTTGACTTTATGAAGCCATACATGAAAAAAATAAACTGACAAAAAATAAGATATTTTACGATACAAGTAATTATTATCGAACTCATCCACTAATAGAGCCTGCTTCTTTGTGGTATGACATTATAAGTGAAAAACCTATAGAAAAATTAAGTATCAGTCATCTTCTGACAAAAAAAGAGTATCACTGTATCAGTCATCTATAAGAATACTTAAAGATACTATTTTTTGCAAAGATACTATTTCACCATACAGCTCAATCAGTATTCCCCAAAACAAACCTATTTTTGCGCAGTTCAGAAAGAATACTGAGCAAAGATAGTATCTTTAAGATACTGAGCAAAGATAAATAATGAGTATCAGTCATCTTCTGAACAAATGGGCAACAAGATTGTACATAAGTAGTGATAAAAAAATTACGATCATCCTTCATCTATATTGAACTGTATATTGACTATATTCAAAAGCTTCACCTTCTGATTCATTGTAATCTTTTAACTAGAGTATCAACAGTTAATAGATAATATCAGTAAAGTAACAAAAAGAAGTTATTACTTGGTTGGAACATCATGACATAAAAGCACCTTTGAAGTTATCTTTTGTTTCTCTACACATGCCTTGAATTTTAGTAACCTTGCTGGCGAACCTCTCCAATATCTCACCACATCACGAATTTTATTGATTGACTCATGGTAATCTTTTAAACCATCCGTGACAAAGAGATTCAATATATGTACAAAACATCTCATGTGGATAAATTAATTACTCATAATTGAACCTTTCCAATTGTTCACTATTTTTGCCAAGAAGGAGATAGCTGTATCAATAGCACTTGCATTGTCAACTGTCACAGTCAATACCTTTCAATCCCCCACTCCAATAAACATGCTTCAATTGACTTGCCAAGGGTTTTACCTTTATGGTCGAGAACTTGACAAAAGTTTATGATTCTTTTTTGATATCTCCAGTCACTATCTATGTAACGCGCGGTGAGATACATATATTCATATTTTGAATAGATCCATGTGTCTGTGGTGAGACACTCTCTGATGATCACTAACAAAAAAATTTCTTCAGCCTTTCAAGCTCCATCTTATACATATGTAAAACATCTCGTGTGGAAGTATTGCGAGATGGAACAGTAAACCTTGATTCAAAGTCTCTACACAAGTCCCTAAACCCCTCGCTCTCCACATACCGAAATAGCAACTCCTCTTTGTTAATGTACCTAGCTATTAACTCTCGAAGATACTCTGGATCATAAGAGGTGGCAATGAGTATGCTATTGCTTCCATCTTCCCCACTTCTCTTAGTTTGAAAAGATAAGATTTTTGTTTAGACTCTCGACCAGGAAACTTTTTAAAATGAAGACTTATGTGAGTATTAAAATTGGAAGTTCCATTTTTTGGATCACTTGCATAATCTTAACCACAATATTTGCACTTTTTTCGAAGGCCAACTCTTTCGAAGTGTGCCCAGACTACTGCAGGGGGCCTTGTGGGGTTCCTCTTAGTCTTGCCATTACCAAGACTACAAGATGGAGATGGAATATTATCATTTGAGCTTGGAGGAAGCTCACCTTTATTAGATACAATACCCGGAGACTCATCCATTGGACTTGAACTTGATACAGGATTAGTTTCACTTGCACTTGCAATGCAAACAGGAGTTGAAGCTACGACAAAATAAAAGTGTTTCAATTTCAGCTAAAACACGAACAAAAAGAAAAATATAAGAAAGATGATGACGACGAAGCCATGACCACAGTGACGGGTGACTACTGACGAGTAACTTTGACTTGAATAGAAAAGAAACTTTCCTTGTTCCATAATCCATATTAGTATGTAACTATGTTAGTTATAAATATAATTTATTTGGTGTTTGTTCTAAACTAGTAGCAGAAAATAAGAAGTGGATGGCTAGAAGTAAATTTTTTGGTGTTTGTTGACTTGCCCTAATTTATTGGAAGTGGATTTTTTTGGTATTCTATATCAGTGGATTTTTTTCAAGTAAATTATCTTCTGAATATTTTCTTCTAAATAATCATATTCAGAACATATTCTGATAAATAATTATAATCATAGCAATATAAGCATCAAGTAGTGGATTTTTTCCAAGTAAATTTTATTCTAAATATGATTATTTGAGTCAAACTTATTAATTTTTCCACTAATTTTCCACTGATTGTTGTTCCATTTTATTAGATCTATGGCAAGAAACATACAAGAAAAAACACCCTAACCCAAACATCTATAGTTCTACTTCTATACATCTATAAATAATATTTTTGAATATGTATCTAATCTTCATCTAGATTGAATCTATAGTAGAAAAGAAAATAGAGGATTTAGAATACTTACCAGTTAAAGAGTCGCCGGAGAGGGAGAGGAGACTGGAGCCGAAGGAGAGGGAGAGGAGACTGGAGCCGAAGGAGAGGGAGAGAAGATTGTTCCACTGGAGCCGGCGGAGAGGGACAAGATACTGGAGCCAGCGGAGAGGGAAAGGAGACTGGGCCGATAGAGGAGGGAAAAATGAAGAGGGAAAGAGGGCTCTAAAGTCTAGGTTAGAAAAAATTGGAGCTGCCACTCCTCTTTGAGCGAGAGAGAGAGAGAGAGAGAGAGGCTCTTTCAAAGTGTGATGTCTGTTGTTGAATGAACCAAACTGGTCCAATACTCAAGTAAGTTAGTAACTCAACCCTAATTATTTAACACCCACATAGGGTTTGGTTCGGTTCAATTTTAAATGATTTTTGGCATAACCAAACCGTGAACCAAACCGAACCGGCCTGTTTTAAAAAATTTGCCACCGAAACAAACCAACCGAACCATCGGTTCGGTTTAAAACCAATCGGTTTGGTTTGTTTCGATTTGGTCGGTTTGACTTAATTGTACACGGCCCTAGATCTAACATGTATTATTTTAGTTATGTCATTTCTATTGAGACACGATATCATAACCACATCTTCATTAGCTTGCTCATCATGTATAGTATATTACCTTGTCATTACCTAAGAATATTAGATTTACTAATTAGCATCAACATTACAGAAGTACTACCTTCAAAATATATAGTCGTTAGAGATCTTTCATATGGTGTGCCTTAGAGTTCGTTACCCACATCGATAACCCTCATATACTATAAAAGAGTTGATCATTCTATTTCATCGATTCGTGTGTCATTGTAGCATCTTTCGCCAAACTAGGAAGCTCGAGGATGACATAGGCAATTGTTTCCATCTATTTGAAGTCAGGGTACGATCCTTGTACTTGATCCATATCTACCGAATCATCTTACCTATTATGCACTATTCTTTTATAATCAAGGGTCTAAGTACAATATCACAAATTTGATTTTCTCACTTCGTTAATCATAGAATTGTGTCTTAGTTTCGAGAACAGTTTCTGAAGTGTGTAGATTATAAGCCTTCTAAAACTTGGGGTTTCCTTGAATTAGCGAGTGATTAGGATAAATTGGTTCCAATTGGGCTAATAAATTAGTGGTTCATAATGTCCATTTCTATTTGTGTATCATTTGATACCCTCTACCATGACTTTGATATTTGGAGCACGACACAAGCCTTTTCCTCCAACCAAATTTCATACTCATGATCTAGATGAGCCACTCTACACGCATGACATACATGTCCCACTCAAACCCACCTTTATGTGCTCCATTTTAATTACACAACACCCATGATCCATTTCCACTTAGAACAAACACTCGATGCCCATTCTTGTTCTATTTGATTTTAACCATGCAATATCAACCCATTCCCTCAAACAATTGAGCACCCATGATCCATAAAAGACACACAACACCCATGACATTTATATCCCACCCAAACAAGTCCCCACATGCCTTCTACACAACATCAAACACCAAACATTAACCCCTCATATACTAGTCATTCTGACTTAAAAGATTCCAAACGCTACCTAATCATGCCTTTTTTTTCAAATCTAATTCTATGAAAAGGTTTTCTGCACCTATTATAGATTCTCATCTCTTGGCTCATGAATTCTTCTTTCCCTAAATTCTTCAATCTCCTCTCTTAGTTACCCATGTTGGACGAAGAATGAAATCCCTTTGCACTGACACGTTCTAGTTATATTCGAACAAAAGGTTCCTACTATATTGTTGAAGTATGACAAATACCGAAGTGATGATAAATTGGTAATAATTTTCTCTTTGAAGTTATTGATCCAGAATACCCTGGTAATACGTACGCATCCTTTGGAGTCCGTGATTACAGACAAAAGTATCTAATATTCTCATACCTTTCCTTAGAATTTGACATTTCCAGAAGTCTTGTAACGGCAATTTTCACGGCTAACCTATCTTCGTAAGTTGGGTAGAGCCTTGAACTATGGGTACCCTATCTCTTAGAATCTAACGTCAAATTTGGAGTCCCTTCGAAATTATCTTTCCATCTTTTCAGAAACTGAAGTACGTCTTGACCTGCTTAACTTTTCTTCGTATTTAATCCCTTTATTATTTATGTTAATATTCTTTTTAATTTTGAGGAAGAAATTCTTGTAAGTTGGGTAGGATGTAAATTCCCTAAAAAACTAGAAAATTTTTAATCTAAATTTTATTAGTATATATTAAACCTTTTTTATTAACTATTTAGAAAATAGTTAGAAATAAATTTGTGTGTATAAAAATATAAGGTTTTTATATATTAATTTTATATATGTATATGACATTTATTCTACAAGTTGTATGAATATTTAAATATTAATATAAAAAGGTCTTCAATATTTTTAGAATTTATTAGAATTATTTTATATCTTTAATTTAGTATAATTTCAACACAAGTTAAATATACAAATATTTAGCATTTTATTTTAGAATTATATTGATTTAGTAAGTAAAATGTATACAAATGATTTTTTTTAAATACAATGTTATTTTTGCAATAATTAGTTGTTATATAGATTATAATATTTTTACTATTAAAATATATTTTTCATTTTCTAGGAGTCTATAGGATATATATATATATATATATATATATATATATATATATATATATATATATATATATATATATATATTTATATAATGCAAATGACCTCTAGCCTAGTGGTTAAGAGAGATGCATGCGGCCCAAGTGGTCGGGAGTTCGAGCCCCAGTGGAGGCGAGTTCGCCACAAGTACCCATTGCTTCAAAATATATATATATATATATTTATATATATATATATATATATATATTTTTTTATATATATATATATATATATGTAAAAATATATATATATATATTTTTTTTTTTTTTTTTTTTTTATATATATATATATATATATATATATATATATATATATATATATATGTAAATATTATATATATATATATATATATATATATATATATATATATATATATATATATATATATACAAATATATATATATATATATATATATAAATATATATATATATATATATATATATATATATATATATATATATATATAAATAAAAATATATATATATATATATATATATATATATATATATTTATATATATATATATATATATATATATATATATATATATATATATATATATATGTATGTATGTATGTATGTATGTATATAAGCAGTAAAAAAAAATCCAACAGTGAACAGTGCTAAAGTACTGTTCACCTTCCCTGTCCCCCAACCCGAGCCCGCACCGAACAAATCCCTTGGTTAAAAAAAACCCAAACATATCTAAACAAAGCTCTCTAGATATTTTCCCATGGAATCCCAACTATATTCTCCAATGATTGACCATAATCCAATTCAAATAGGATTTAAATCAGGTTGTTTATAAATACCCCCTATGGTTTGTACGTATTTTGGTAACTGTTCTCATTGTTTTAAAAGCAAAGAACACCCCCCTGGGTACTTAATTTTCCACTCACTTTCTTCTATACACCAGGGGGTACAACTAATTAACTCTATAAACCAGGGGGTGTTCTTTGTTTTTAAAACAATGGGGACAGTTACCAAAATGCGTACAAACCATAGGGGGTACAACTAATTAACTCCTTAAATCAAGGTTGAAATCGGATGAAAAAAAACTCAAATATATATAGCAAGGTTCTTTAAAGAAACTCGTGAACCCTAATCTTCGATCACAGAGCAACCCCTGACCACGTGCCACCTCCTCTGCTTCCTGTACACCGAACCCCCGCCATCGACCGCCGCGATCAGCCGTTGACAGTCGGCTCAACAAAAACAGAGCACTACTCTGTACAGTCCCGACCGCGAGGTACGTCACGTCCCAGTCCCAACATATACGGGACCAAGGCATATGGCAATGCCAGCTACGTATTCAACCAGACTCTAGTCCGACTCAAATACGTATAAGCTGTATAGATCCGAACAAGTATCTAAATATCCATAATATACATCTACAATTCTATCTAAACTAAATAAGAAATACTGCAGAAGAATGATAAGAAGGCATCATCTAGTGATACCTAAAATCCTGAAGTAGTATCCCCAATATCCTATGTCAAATCTCAGCATTAACCTAAAGGAAACCATATCCTCAGTGGGACGTAGCAAGATACATAAAACGCATGCCATATGAAATACAGTAAATAACAAGTGAAGGTAGTAGACAGGTAATCCAGGTAATAAACAGGTGATCAGAAAAACAATCAGGTGTTCCAGTAACACTACCACTAGGCAGACTGTCTAGTTTATGTGAAATACATTTGAAAACAATGTTCGACGAATGGAGCTCTCCGAACATAAGATCCTCTCACAGTGGGGCTCGTCTAAAATGCCTACTGTTAACAACAACAAACCAATAGTAGCCCCTCCATCTAGTAACTGTCCTTCCCACCCGATGATACTGTATGTATCGTATCCACGATACGTCCAGTTCGACTCTAGTAAATGATAAGTCCAAAAGTCCAATCAACATGTACACAGAAAAACCCATCATCAAGTAAACATCCCAAGATCATAATCGAGTCTCCTATATACCATGCAATGTGTATCGTATATTATATCTATGTGTTAGCTGGTATAATTATGTAAGTATACAAATAAGAGCAGGCAAATCATGTAGCAGTATATCCAAAGTAAACGACCGTTACGAAATACAAGCATTTAAATACTGTAAATCAAAAGGCAAGGTATATTTGATTAGAGTTTGTCTAATCTGTGCTGAGACTGCAGTACCAAAGTCTAACCCAACTATCCATGAGCCATTGAACCATACTCCATGCAAATATCTATCAACCCAAATTATAAACAAATATATATCACAGACTAAAATACATGTATGACTAATAACTCCTACCTAGAGAGCTTGGGTACTTCTGGTCGCGTATTTCCTTATGTCATCTAAGACATTTATAATTATAACGTCTAGAACTAGGTCATACTAGTCGATATAATCCTTATTTGTTAATAATATGAATTGCAAGTTATAGGTTTAAAATATCATGTTTGTACCTAGTTTTTCTTACAGCAAAACCTATGACACGCAAATCGAGACACGATGATCAACTGCAAGATTAACAATCTTATCTTGGCGATACACATGGTCACCTTGTCAATTTCAGCGATGTGAGATCACAAGAATCGACTGATCTCAATTTTGACGCACAGATTCTGAAATACGAACATAAATAGGAATTAATTTTAATTAACGATGATACATAAAGAAAATCTACAGACATCGTCAATTGATGAAACAAACATCACCAACATGACAGAATGGTCAAATTAGCTAGGATAGCCTGCCCAATAGTACAATTCTGGAGACAGGGGAAAACGATAACTTCGGGTCAAATGATGTCCGCCATTGGACCCAATTTATAACAAAAAATGTGCCAGGATAAAAGTCCTCTAAACTTAGCAAATTAAATGTCCACGAGTCTAATGGTATATCCAGAATTGGATTCCAATGCGCCAATTTCGAAATGATCCGTTGACCCGGACTGTGGGACCCAATTTGTACGAAAATGCATGTCGGGGTCCATGTCCTCCAAATCTAGCAAACTATATATCATTTTTAGACAGAACGACGCTACGAGTCCACTAATAGTGATGAGAACGTAAAATGTTATATTTTTATCCCTTAGTGTTCACCATTTTATGCTCATTTTATGACTAAAGGTACTGATTATATTTATAATTTGCTTTAGGATGCAATTGGAGACACTATGTACAAAATGGAGCTAAAATGTAATTCTGGACAGTTTTTGACACCTTTCACCAAAATGGGCATAACTTTCTCATCCGAAAAGCACTGGATGTGATTCAAAAAGTTTTGGAAAGCTAAGACACAGGGCTAAAACTTTTATATTTTGTGTTTTTCGCAAATTAAGCTACATCATGGACGAAATCAGACTTGAAGTTGGGTCAAAGATGCTGTGAACAAAAATAGGAACCAAAACAACCATGTTCCTACTTGTTCTATGACTTATTCTATTTGGTTTGAGAAGTTTTTACTTTTAGAGGATATGTGGGGAGATATTGTGGGCTTGACACAACTAATTTATGGTGTATAAAAGGGGGTAGAAATCATGAGAAGAAACACACAACAGAACTCTTCTTCTTCTTCTCCAACTTTTCTTTTGAAGTTTTGATGAACATGTGCGGCTAAAAGTCTTATTGGTCTAAGTGTACGGAAGCCTTGGAATCAATAAAATTGTGAGATCTAAATTGTTTTTATATGTTTGATTTATACTTTGAATATTGAATGTTTTTCTATACCAACTTTTATGATTATTTTGTTTAATTACTAGGAGGCCTACTAGTTTATTATTCATTTCGATCTACAGCTAAATTAGATATCAAATCCGTAATTGTTTGATGTTTCTAATTTGTGAAGCAACCAAGATTTAATGAACTGCTTTATTTTATTAGATCTTAGGGAAAAAGTATTTGATAAAATTAAATACAACCGCTTGTGCTTGTATTGTTTTGCTTTATCGATCTCTTTGTTCTTTAAGAAATTGCTAGATTAAATCTTTAGCGCTTGTCTGAGATTATTTAGTAATTAAAGTTAATTAGGTCGCTTGTATCTAATTAACTAAGCCTAAGTGAGATAGGAAGATACTTCCAACGATAAATATTCAAAGTATGATTTAATTTATGCTTGCATCGATGATCAATTTTATGATTTCCAATGGTGAATGTTCACTGAGACCAATATTTGTTCCTTTGATTGACTTTAATTGTTTTTTGTTCTTCTTAAATTATCTATTATCATATTCAAGACTCTCCCCCCTCCTTGTTCACATAACACAAATCTAAACTAATTACTCTCTGTGGGATCGATCCTTACTCTCACTTCTACAAATCAATTTAAGAGTAAAGGTTTTATTTTTGGGTGCATACGACAACACACCAAATTTTGGCGCCGTTGCTGGGGAGTAATTTTAGTTAATTTTTGTGCCTTTGTGATCTTTATTTCGTTCTTGTAATAAAATATTTTTTCTATTAGCCAAAAAAATTAACAGGAAATGATGACCAATTCTCAATAATTTGGCACTTAGCTGGATCTTCCATCTAGGCACGCTAACGAGGTAAATATTTCTTCTCTTCAACAACAAATTGCTAGTTTAACTTCTCTTGTTCATCAAATGGTTGTAGGTGGTAAAATGAAAACAACAATAGCTTGTGAGATTTGTTCAATAGTAGGCCATCCAACTGATATGTGTCCAATACTTGAAGACGAGCCCAATGTAACTCAAAATTTTCCAAGTTACCAGCAGTACAAGCAACCATATCTCCATGAACAACAATCAAACCAAACTTCTAATTCTGGTATGTCTCTAGAAGATATTGTTAAGTCTATTGCCACTAATACCTTACAATTTCAACAGGAGACAAGGGCCAGCATCCAAAGTCTGAACAATCAAATGAGCCAAATGGCTACAACAATTAAAAAGCTGGAGGCACAAAGTTCAAAAAAATTATTATCTCAAATAATAAATCCAAAAACAATACAAGTACAGTCATTTTGAGAAATGATAAAGAGGTGGACATTCTAGCAGAAGAAGCACCAACGTCGTCAAAACAGGAAGAAGAGAAAAATAGCGCTGCAGACACGAATATTCCTAATGACGATGTAGTATCAAATACAGAAGAAGTTTTTGAACTTAATGGCAAAGATGGATTAGATATTGCAATTAGTGAGCATCTTACGAAAGAGAATGAGGAGTTAGTCTTGAGTAATAATATGCACAAAACTGTTGCAGGATTGAATGCTTTTATAAAAAGACAACAATCAGGTAACATTCCTTATATTTCATTATCAATTTTTGACAAGATATTTTTACCCTCTATTTTGCAGGCCTCTATTCAAGATGTAAAATCTTTGCGTAGTTGTCTCAACTGTGCATAGAGTCGAGCCAACGATGTATTAAACAAAGGCGCTGCTTGGAAGGCAACCCAAGGGGAGTTTTTCATATTCTTGTATTTTTCTATTTTTTTTCATTTTTATCTTTTCTTTGCATTTAGACTTTCATGGGTGACAATGTCAGTTTTAATTATAGGTGAGGATATTTATGTTTGGTTATTTTTTTAAAATAAATGAATTTAAAAATAAAATTTTAAATATTTTTTTGTTCTTAATTTATTTTCTAGAAAAAGGGACATTTTTTCTTATGGTTTTCAGTAATTTTTGTGGTGTATGTCATGAACAAGAGTTAACTAAGTTTAATAAAATTCATAACATGATTGAATGAGTAATCTTTTCAACTTAGAATTAATTAGTCTAGTATTTTTCCTTGAGAATGGTAGTGACTAAATTTGGTAGACAAAAGCCGGTGAGATTTTGAGCCTTTAGACTGACACATCAGTCCCACTATTCTTGATGAGTGATATTCTTCCATGGATTTGTTTCTCTAGAACTTGCTTTGATTCTCTTCAAGGTCACATCAAACATGCATACATGAACATGATTAAGACGATTTTTTTACGCTACTTAAGCCAAATAGCCTTCCCTGAAATTATTTTTCCTTTGGTTGAACCCCTTTGAGCCTTATTGCTTTTATTTTTGTGAACCCACATTACAAGCTTTAACCTGGGAAAAAAAAATTTCTTACCCAAGTCGGAAAGCTAGTGGAGCATTATGATATGTATGGGTGTATATGAAATAAGTGTGGAGGTATTTAACTTCTAGTTGGCTACATATTTTTATTCTTAAATTCTTGTGTCCCATCATGATTGAGAAAAAAAAGAGAAAAAGAAAAGAGAACTGAGAAAAAAAATGAAAAAAAACGAAAGAAGAAGAAGTAAAAAGAAAAGAAGTGATGGAGGAAATAACTTTTGATAACCATCTTCATGATTCCTTCCAAAATTTCAAATAAAGGGATATGCTGAATGCTTTGAATGGAGTGATTGGTTTTACATATTTTATATATTCGAGCTTGAGTTAAATCATTTTTGCTCCACTAGTTTTGATGGTTTTTTTTAGCTACACTCCCAAATATATCCTACCTTGATCCTAAGCCCCATTACAAGCCATAAAAGTCCTTATGATTTGTGTTATACATGTGGTCCAAGTGGTGGAGAATGAGAAGATATGCAAGCTTATGGTAGATCATTTCTATTGGAATGAATTTGAGCGAAACACATACCCTTCAAATATACGAGAGTTGAGTGTTTATTCCCGTGAGGGTCTACCAATTTAGTTTACTCTATCTTCAAATAAAATTACTTACTAAGTAATTAGAAGTTGTTTAAGAATATATTTTTATGATATGTTATGAGTTTTGAAGAGCATGGTTATTCTTTATTTATGAGATTACAACCTTGATTTTCGTTTTAAAAAAATAAATAAATAAATAAGAGTTTTGTCCGAGGACGAACAAAAGTTAAGTGTGGGGATATTTGATGAGAACGTAAAATGTTATATTTTTATCCATTAGCGTTCACCATTTTATGCTCATTTTATGACTAAAGGTACTGATTATATTTATAATTTGCTTTAGGATGCAATTGGAGACACTATGTGCAAAATGGAGCTAAAATGCAATTCTGGACAGTTTTTGACACCTTTCACCAAAATGGGCATAACTTTCTCATCCGAAAAGCAATGGAGGTGGTTCAAAAAGTTTTGGAAAACTAAGACACAGGGCTAAATTTTTTATATTTTGTGTTTTTCGCAAATCAGGATGCATCATGGACGAAATTAGACTTGAAGTTGGGTCAAAGATGTTGTGAACAAAAATAGGAACCAAAACAACCATGTTCCTACTTGTTCTATGACTTATTTATTTGGTTTGAGAAGTTGTAACTTTTAGAGGATATGTAGGGAGATATTGTGGGCTTGACACAACTAATTTATGGTGTATAAAAGGGGGTAGAAATCATGAGAAGAAACACACAACAGAACTCTTCTTCTTCTTCTCCAACTTTTCTTTTGAAGTTTTGATGAACATGTGCGGCTAAAAGTCTTGTTGGTCGAAGTGTACGGAAGCCTTGGAATCAATAAACTTGTGAGATCTAATTTTTTTTTATATGTTTGATTTATACTTTGAATATTGAATATTTTTCTATACCAACTTTCATGATTATTTTGTTTAATTACTAGGAGGCCTACTAATTTATTATTCATTTCGATCTACAGCTAAATTAGATATCAAATCCGTAATTGTTTGATGTTTCTAATTTGTGAAACAACCAAGATTTAATGAACTGCTTTGTTTTATTAGATCTTAGGGAAAAAGTATTTGACAAAATTAAATACAACCGCTTGTGCTTGTATTGTTTTGCTTTATCGATCTCTTTGTTCTTTAAGAAATTGCTAGATTAAATCTTTAGCGCTTGTCTGAGATTATTTAGTAATTAAAGTTAATTAGGTCGCTTGTATCTAATTAACTAAGCCTAAGAGAGATAGGAAGATACTTCCAACGATAAATATTCAAAGTATGATTTAATTTATGCTTCATCGACGATCAATTTTATGATTTCCAATGGTGAATGTTCACTGAGACCAATATTTGTTCCTTTGATTGACTTTAATTGTTTTTAGTTCCTCTTAAATTATCTATTATCATATTCAAGACTCTCCCCCCTCCTTGTTCACATAATACAAATCTAAACTAATTACTCTCCGTGGGATCGATCCTTACTCTCACTTCTACAAATCATTTTAAGAGTAAAAGTTTTATTTTTGGGTGCATACGACAGCACACCAAATTTGAAATATTGTACGAGTCCACTGATGGCGTCAGAATTAGAATCCGGAGTCCTAGGTCCAAAATTTGAAATTTTACAAGTTGAAAATTACGAATTCGGACGTCCAAATTTGGCATCGAATTCAACCAATCAAACGACGTCACAATAGAATAAAATTTTTATCACAAGAAGAGAGTTATACCATCTGTGCACAGGAATACGTGGCTTGACAAACGGATCTACAACGGCAAAGAAATAAATCCACAAAATTGGCTTCACAAAATTATAAAAATAAATATAATTTAATCGAGCAACTTGTTAGCCGATTTTAACCTATCAAATGATCAAATTAACGACTAAAATTTTAGGTGGAGATAGAGCTGTATACTGAGATTACAATGGAGGAAAGAGTTTGACGATCCAACGGTTGGATCGCCCAGAAAAAATGTGTAAAGTCGTTGTCCCGAGGTACAAATTCTGGCTTCAACATCTCGTGCGTCTCGATGGGATCGATTCCAAATAGGAGGAATCACCTGCGACGATCGTCAAAAAGGACGACGACATGTCGAGGATGCTCCTAGTGGCACACATGACGGCCAGGCTGTCATCTTAGATAAGCACAGCGCACGGGGAGGCGCTATCACGTGCTTTGTCGGGGCAGGGCCGTGCTTATACGTGCGGGGAGCCTGCTGTGGCTACCACGAGGGCGGCCAGGCGGGGGTTCATCATGGCTCGTCGGGGCTCGCCTTCGGTGTGGTGGGGTAGCAGACTCGCATGGCAGGCTGCAGGCTCGCGCGCTCTAGCCGGTGGCGGGATCTCGAGCGGAGGCGGCATAGCGGATGTAAACCCTTGAACCGAAATTTCCTTTTTATATATATAAATATTTATTTTAATTCCTAAATGAATTAATTTATAGTTATACAAGGGTTATAGTGAGATAAGGTGGCTTATGCAAAATCAATTAGAGGAGGGGGGAATGGCAATTCTACCATTCAAATCCTAAATGGCAATATAAGTTCAAATCTTCCCAGAGCAGGATTCAGATCCTACGCGCAATCAAAATCTGATTTCAGTTCTATCTAGAAGTTGTGTATAAATAGAGGGATCGAACAATTTCCTCTTCCCAAATCCTAACCTCTTTACCTGCGCTCTCTCGAGTTCGAGCAGATTTTGTGGTGTTCGTGAGGGAGTTGGCAAAAGAAGCATATAAACAGGGATTTAAAAGTCACCGCATCAACCATCTTGGACATCTAATAGGTAAATCTTCTTCCTTCTTAAAATTTTGTAGTTTCTTGCCCTTAACAAGAAAATAGTGTGTCATTAGGTGTTCGATGTAAGTCCTAAGAGAAGCCTAGATGGGTATCGAGTTTGCAAACTACAAGACTATGTGACCCCTGTGCATGTACCGTTCTTGCTGCTTGGGACATTACAAAACTGCAAACAGGGAATGACAACAGCTACCTGCTGTTGTTGAGATCAGTATATGAACAAGAAGAGAGTTCGAGTCGGGAAGCACCAATAGGGGTATGGGGGAACAGTAGAAATTTTGTAGGGGTATCAGAGTAGGTAGAATATGTTGTTATGGTATAGAGTACACCTGTGTACACGAGAAAGGAAGGCACACAGGCATTGGGAATAGGTGTGTAAGTAATTATTTATGTGGATACCAATAGATAAGTGTGTTGGGATTAATTGAAATATAGCAGGTAGTATCATCAATAGGTATGTAGTCAATAGGCTAGCTATATACACCAATAGACAACAGTTGTAGGGATATGGTTACCCATATACTGTACAAGCTACTATCGTAGGCAGACCACATTAGTATCAATCCTTAGGAGTGTGTCAGTTAAGCTTTTACAGTAAGGTTGCAAGTTCAAGTGCAATTTCTGAAATTGCCAAACATATAACAAATATTATACATATATACATAACCATGGTGTGCATGCAAGGTTCTTCAGGGATCCGTGGCAATAGCAGCAAGTCAATAGCAATATGGTATGCTACCACAGACTTGGTTTTGCTGTATAGGTGTCAATTGTGTATAGGATCCCCATGGCAAATGCTTGGATAGTTAAGTATAGGAAGATTTTGGGAATGATATCACATGTACATACTAATATGTATAAGTTGGGCAGAATAAGAGATCGTGTGTGTGTGTGTTGAGTGGGAGGAACAATAGGTAGCAGACTTTAGTATAGGAGCTAACCAACTGACTTCATGAATGGCAACAACCCCTAACCCCTGTTCAGGACATCCTAGTCATGCATAAGTGTCCCTGGCTAACAGTATTGGTAACAGAGGATCGTCTGTAGGTTAACTATTACCTAGCCCTCAAGGGGACTATACACATAGGTGCAGATGTCTTAGAAAGGTACTGGAGTACCAAATCAAGACTAGTGCAATAGCGGTATGCTGCAGGCAAATCCCAAGTATCCTAGGGGGCCATTCTGTTTAAGGGAGTATCGTAGGGTGAACAAAAAAATAGGCAGGAAGGTATCCAATCTATGCGTGTATGGCAGAAACCTCTAGTAGGGAACTGCATGAGAGTATATCTGTCTTTGCAAGGTATGGGAAGTACCTGTATAGCAGAACAAATAGTAGAGTAGTAGGAGATTAATACACAAGTAGGGGATGTCCATAGGCAATTTTATACCAATGGGTATGGTGTATCAGCTATCACATGTGGATTAAGGTTATGATGAATAAACACGTATTATATGAAGTACAGTAGAAGGGGATAAGTGATCAATATAATTGAAGTCTGATGAGAGGTGTGGCCATGCGGCAGTATGCAGCAATTGGTGCAGCGGGGAGCAACTGAAGTAGTTGCATTATAATAGAAAACAATCTAGGGTGTCAATGCATACTGATACCAACATGTGCTATGTGCACATGTGTTTGTATCAAGAAGAGTATCAGCACCAGTTATAGTAAACTACATAGGCATCAACCTTGGGTAAAGTAGTGTGCAGGTCTGAATATAGTGGTCAAGTAGGGGTATCAATGGGTACACTAGGGGTTATGCCAAGATAGAGAAGGCATCCTAGGGTCAAGTAGTAATATGGGTATAGGTGATACCTAGGGGTAATAGGATAACATACTAGTCATATATGAATATATCAATATAGGTAGAGCATAACCATGGAGTTAATAGGTAAACCTAGTACCACCTAATTAGCATAAACCCAAATTGGTTTAGGATTAACTTAGAAGCCTTGTAGGAAATAGAAAGGATTGATGTTTAATTTCCATTTTTATATTTATTAATTTAGTTAATTATAAATATAGGTTCTTTGGACTTTGACTCAGTGCTCGACCTGTATCCGTAGCTTAGGACCACAGGCAAGTACATGTACTGATTGGTTTCAATTCTTGGTAGTTTTTTAATTACATGTCATGCATATGCATCTCCTGTTTTGCCGACATGCTTGTTACATAGGGTTAGTATCACTACAAGAAAAAACTACTTTTACAATGTTTCATCTACAACACATCTTGAAAACATTGTAAAAAGGGGGTCTTCTACAACCTTTATTATAAAAATATTGTAAAATACTTGTGCAAACAACGTTTTATATTAAACGTTAAGGCTTCTACAGTGGTCATTCACAAAAGTTGTGTATTATTGTCTTTAACAATATTTTATTAACATTGTAACATTTATTAATTTTGACAACAGTTATTTACTGTTGTCAAAGTTACTAATTTTGATAATGTATTTAAAATATTATAAAAGTGTCATGTTCAACAACGTTTAGCAACAGTTGTAAATTTTTTATATTGCACAATGTTTGTTTGATGTTATAAAATTAATTTTATTTTACCACTTTATGTAAACGTTGTATATGTAATATCATTTCACAATGTTTATGAAACAATATAAAAGGGTTATATTTAACAACTTGTATACAATGTTGTAAAATATGTGTATTTTCTAATATTTAGACAATGTTTAAAATATATCTTTAAAATATCTCTATGATGATATTATTTGAAATACTGGTCTTATTAGGTCAACACCTCACTTGGTAGCAGTTCATGGTTGAATGGATCTGTCACATGCTGAACCATCCTTTCTACGACTTCGAAAGACAGTCATAATGTATCAGCTTCTTGCATCAATCCCTTCCACCGCTTCTTGCTTGTTATAATATTATTTCTTGTAAAAATCATAACTCCTCCACCTCTATTTTACTATTTAAAATGCTACTTTAGCATAGGGTGTGCCATATATTCAATTAATGAATCATTAAAATATGTAACAACTATTAGAATTTTTAACGCTTAATCATCGAGATAAATAAGTTTTCTTTATTTACATGTTTTTACAACTTACTTTGCTTTTACACCCTTCATTATTGTTCTTTTTTGTTCAATTATATTTGATATTTTTTTTAATATTTCTATTATAGTTCTTGTTGGTCTCAATCTTGATCTTCTCATGTTGGTTCAAGAATTATGTTTTGGCATTGGCAGATGTATAACTTACTATGCAAATAGCTTCCTCCCCATAAAGTGTATACAAGGATTGGAGTTTTCAGTCCTATCAATTTGCTCAATTCCTTTTTTGGGTTCCCTTTAAGATCTTATAAGTGCATCAACTAAATAATATTATGAATTTGTTTAAAATTTGATTGAAAACAAATCAGAAATTTGAAATGTGGTAGTTACCATAGCAGGAATTGATAAGAGGCCCATAAGACGGGTGCCTCGGGCCCAAAATTTTAGAATGTCTAAATATCATATACTATATTACAAAAAGAAAAATCAGTTAGTCAGAATGAAAAAAAATTGGTGCAATTGTTGTCAAAATTAAATCTTCTCCCCTTCTGTTGCTAATCTAAGAGTCTGATGCTCCAAATCTTCTTATACCCTTCTATCGTTGCCAATCTCCTTTTTTCCTTCCATCGTTGTCAATATCCTCTCTCTCCCCCCCCTTTTCTTTCTCTCTCTCTCTCTTTCTCTCTCTCTCTATCTCCCCTTGGATTTAATTGAACAATAGAACAAGTTACAAATTTTTGATTTTTTTATTATTATCATAAGAATTATTTGAAACATTATTAGTTATTTATTTGTTTAGAACATCAAATTAATTTTTGTACTTAGAATATCTTCAATTTTATTAGTATTTTATTATGACATATATTATTTTGAATATTATATTTGTTTATTATTTTTTTCTCAATTTTGTGTTGATAATACTATTGTATTATTGTCCATAAAAAAAATTATATGAGCATTAATCTTTGAGGGCACAACTTCTAGAGTTTGCTCAGGCCTCAAAATTTTTAGTCCGGCATTGGTAGTTACTACTTCTAATTTCAACAAGTGACAGCTGACAATCCAGCATCTTCCTCTCTTATACAATTAAAATCTATTGATGATAGTTGGTGTTGAAGCAACTAAAACATACATACATGTACAATTTACATTATGTTAGTAAAGGCTATCGTTCTTCTTCTTCATGCGATATTCTGTATAAACTCTAGCAAGAGTTGAAGGCAGGAAAAAGATCATACTGTAATTTTGTCATATATTCTCTCTTTTTATCTAGTAAAATGACAACTTACCTAAAGTATAAAAAAGACTATTTACTACAACACTTTTGTAGTTTACGTGCGTTGCACGTATAAAAATAATCTATGTATTTCAAAAAATAGATAAAGATTTAAATTGAATTATAATATTCTAAATACAATTTAAATATATTTTAATTATGATTTATTATAAATATATTGTTTGAATCTTCGGTATGTGTTTAATTATATAATACCATGTAGTTAATTTAAATATAATTTTAATGTTTAATATATTATTCTATTTTTATGTTATTTTTTAAAAATTTCCAACAACTACGTAAGAAGAAAACATATAAAATAGTTTTTTTAATTTTTATATATTAATAAGTAAAATATACATAGGATTTGGATGACTCATTTTTGAACCATTCTAAGCCCTATTTAATATGGAGAAACTATCATGTACGTATCAATTTGAATCTGTATCTGAATCTAAAAACTGAATGCAGCTAGTCTCTATTCTCTCTCTCACATCTTCTTCTTTTTCTTCTCTATCTCTCGATTACAGATTACTCATGTCTTCATTTCACTATTTTATTTAGGGTTTATAGTGATTACAAAATTATGAGAAATTATTTAGAATTTTTTATCATTAAATAAAAAACACACTAAATATTTTTGTTGTTTTGCGGTAAATATTTGGGACTCCTTATTCAGTAACTAATAAAAAACTATTTTTATACTAAATAAATTTAATAAAATACAATAATTTATTTACTATAAATATTTTTTGGACTTGGTCAGTAGAAATAGAAAATAGGTGCAATTTATTTTTTCTTTTCAGCGCCACTTTTTTTCTCTAAATATCCCCTACCTAAAATATTTCCCCCTCTAAATTTTCCCTACTCCACTAATAAAAGGAAAGGACTTTCCTTACTCCCACTAATATTCCCCCTATAAAATTTCTCTTCCCAGTAATAAAAGAAAATTAACATTTTACGACGCTGAAATTATGATGTGCCTAAATAGTATGTCGTAAATTGTTAACTCACGACATACATTTCACTGAATGCCGTAAAGGGATTTAGATATGATAATTATGTTGGCCCATTGGTCATAGTCAAACCTGATTTTAATAATTGATCAAACTCTGTCTCGATATACGGAGCTACTCAGATGTTTACTCAAAATATTTTGGATACTTGGACACTGATCAAGATCAGATATCTACTCAGTTCATGACCGAAGCTATGTTTGCCACTTGAGTCTATATTTGTTTATGTAATATAATTTTTACTTTTATTGAGTCTAGGAATACATCGTACACCGAGTCGTACTGGCAAATAGGCTATCCAAAATCGTTTTTAAAATTGACCTATGTTTTTGAAAAACATTCCTTATTTACAAAAGCTTCTGAAGGATTTTAAAAAGCCCAAAAATCACTTTTGAAAAACCCTAACCAACCCTAACAGAACTCGGCCCGAGTTCGGCCAGAGTTCGGTTAGTGACCGTTTGATTTTTGAACGTTTGAAAAACTTGGTCTCCCTTTAGTTGCGAATTTTTACATAGAGTTCTGTCCGAATTCTGTCCGAATTCTGCCAGAGTTCTGCCTTTGGAAAAACTATAAATAGAGAAGAATTCTGATCTCATTTCTTTTACAGTTATTATTTTATGATTATTGATTTAATTCTGTGATCTTACTGCTAACAAGTTTTTTAATTAGCAATATTCTGCTGCCTACTATATTCACCCCCTAGAGTATTCTGTTTTACGACTTCGTTCCTATAATTGGTATCAGAGCCAGGTTATACAGGTAAAGCAAGGTAAAATTACAGTTATATTCAATTATTCTTAATTGCTATATAAATCACAGTATCATGGCAACTGTGAAATTCACAAGTGAAGGCCAAGCCACAAACAGACCTCCACTGTTTGACGGCACAAACTACACTTATTGGAAAACACGAATGAGTTTCTTCTTAAAATCTCTTGATTTTGACTTATGGTCTATAGTTATTGATGGCTACAAAAAGCCTCCTCGTATTACTGTTGAGGGAGTTTTAGTTGATAAACCCCATGGTAAATATACTGAAGATGACAAAAAAGGCCAGTCTTGACGCACGTGCTATTAACGCTTTATTTTGTGCTTTAGACAGAACTGAGTTTAACAGGGTGTCGACTTGCACAACATCGAATGAAGTATGGAAACTTCTCGAAGTATCCCATGAAGGAACAACGTAAGTCAAGGATTCAAAGATCAGCAGACTTACTCAAGAGTACGAGACGTTCAAGATGAAGCCAAATGAACCCGTCACTCAGATGTTTAGTAGATTCCTGGATATTGTAAATCCTTTGTCTTCGTTAGACAATAAATACAGTAACCATGAGAAGATTCGCAAACTTGTACGAGCTCTCACGAAGAACTGGATTCCAAAGGCTACAACAATCATTGAAGGAAATGACCTCTCAATAATATCTCTGGAAATACTCATGGGTAAGATACTCACTCACGAGTTGGAACTTCAAGGCTTTGAAGATGCTACACCAAAGGAGAAGTCAGAGAAGTCAATCGCTTTCAAGGCTCAACATAGAAGAACCGTCGAAAATGATTCTGACGACAGCAACTCTGACTCTAAAGATTAAGCTCTTCTGGTAAGAAAATTCAAGAAGTTCATGCGATTCAACAGAAGAACAAAAGACAGCAACAACAACAACAAGGAGGAAGATTCTATTTGCTATGGATGTAAGAAGGAAGGACATATGAAGAAAGATTGTCCAACAACATCATCATTAACAAAAAAAGCAGTAAATATGACAAAGGCTAACTGAAGAGATCTACATCAAAGAAGTACGCCAATACAGCGAAGCCAGCGACTCAGAAGACGAACAATTGGATGATGCTGCAAATGTATGCTTGATGGCTTGCGATCAGGTAACCACTAATCCTCTGTTTGATCCTTATAATGATTTCACCTTTGAGCAACTAGGAGAGGCTTTCAGTGACCTGTTAAATGACTATAGGAAACTGCGTAGTAAATATGAAACCTCTAAAAAGGTACTTAATGAGTACAAAGGTGAGATAGGAAGACTTACCGACCAACTAGTTGATGTTAGAAATAATATTTCTTCTATTGAGTCTGGTGAGCTTTCTTCTATTAAGCTGTTATTACACGAGACTACCAAGTTATCCGAAGAAAAAGACCAAACTATCATCCAGCTAAAGGAAGACCTATCTAAGGAGAGAAAGAGTCTCCAGTGTGCACAAGTCAGAATGGAAATACTTATATCTGACTATACTAGATTATATGACACCTCCAAAAAGTTGAAAATTAATTTAGGAAAACAGCCTGAAGTTGCTGCTTCTTATTCTAATACGTGTCAATTACCGAATCATCGGAACACACCCAAACCAAACACTGTCAGACCAAACCATACCAAACCACTGCCTAAGAAGACTAATAGGCATGCATTTTTCTATACTAGAAAACCAAAACCTACCAATCATGCACCTCACACAACTTTCAACACTCAACATGCAAAATGTCATTATTGTGGCCTCGTTGGTCATATATCCTCTGCATGTAGAATTCGAAAGTTAGTAGATTTAAATGTTTTTGCATGGATACCAAAGACTAATATGTCAAGACCCTACAAGAAATGGGTACCAAGAGTTTCATTTGTAAACTGTTTTGTAGGTAGTACGCCCTTCACATGCTAGAAGCAAATGGATCCTCGACAGCGGTTGCTCACGGCACATGACCGGTGATGTATCATTATTTGTAACACTGTCAAAGAAGGATACGTCTCCTTCGGTAATAATTTGAGAGGGTACATAATCCGTATCGGTGATATTGGTAAGGCTCCCTATCCTGTGATTAAAGATGTTTGCCTAGTTACCGAATTAAAATATAATCTGCTCAGCATAAGCCATTTAGCTGATTAAGGTTATCGTACTAACTTCCTCAAAGAGAAATGTACTATAGTTGATAGCTTAAGTGGCAGTACTATCTTTGAAGGTATCAGGAAAGATAACATATATGTTTTCTATCTGTTAGAAGATGCTAACAAAGCAGGTAGGTGCTTGATGGCCAAGAGCATTGAGATTCAACTATGTCATATGAGACTCGGTCATGCAAACATGGACACAATTTCAAAACTATCCTCAAAGAAGTTGGTTCGCGGCTTACCAGACATATCTTTCAAGAAGGATACGGTATGTAGCGAATATGAAAAGAACAAAGCCACCCAATCCGTCTATAAGTCTAAAAACATTGTAAGTACAACTAGACCTCTAAAATTATTGCATATGGATTTATTTGGACCTAGTAGAATTGCTAGTCTAGGTGGTAAGTTATATGCATTTGTTATTGTAGATGATTTCTCTAGATACACGTGGGTATATTTTCTTGCACGCAAGAACGATGCTTTGTCAGAATTCGTCACCTTTTACAAGAAAGTACAGAATGAAAAAGGTTTCATGATTACTCGTATTCATAGTGACCATGGCGGCGAATTTGAGAATGCATAGTTCAAGCAATTCTGTGACACACACGGTTATCTGCATGAGTTCTCCTGTCCTAGGACACCACAACAAAATGGAGTTGTGGAACGTAAGAACAGGACTCTATTTGAAATAGCTAGAGTAATATTGAACCGGTTTAGTCTACCTAGATACTTTTGGGCTGAAGCTGTTAATACAGCGTGCTATATTCTCAATATGGTTCTGATTCGACCCATATCGAAGAAGACTCCCTATGAGTTATGGTTTGATAGAACATCCATTGTTTCATATTTTAAGATATTTGGTTGTAAATACTTTATTCTTAATACTAAAGACAACCCGAGTAAATTTAATAAAAAGGCCGATAAAGGTATCTTTTTAGCTTATACGACAAAGAGCAAAGGGTACAGAGTCTTCAATAAGAGAACCATGATCATCGAAAAATCAATTAATGTCAAGTTTGATAAACTAAATCAACATTCAGTCGATGACGATAATGAAGACGTAAGTACACCAAGTACAGCTACTGGAAAGCCTTCACACAAAGATGTAGAACCTTCAAACCAAGCGCCAGCTGAGTCATCAAGCAAATCACATACAGAACCAGAAGCCTAAACCAGCAATCCTGAGGATATGCCAAAAGAGACGAGATTCTTGACAGATCATCCAAAGGACTTGGTAATTGGTGAGATTACCAAGGGTGTAAGTACTCGTTTCTCTAATAAAGATATAGCTTCCTGTGTTGCTTTTATCTCACAGCTTGAACCCAAAAACATTGAAGAAGCATGTAATAATAATTTTTGGTTAGATACTATGCAAGAGGAATTAAACCAATTCGAATGGAATCAAGTTTGGGAACTTGTTCCCAAGCCCATTGATCATCCGGTCATTAGCACCCGTTGGGTATTCCGAAACAAACTGAACGAGAATGGTTTAGTGACTCGTAATAAGGCTCGACTCGTAGCTCAAGGATACAATCAAGAAGAAGGTATCGACTACGATGAGACTTATGCCCCAGTTGCGAGATTAGAATCCATTCACATGTTATGTGCATTTGCATATTTTTATAATTTCAAATTATTTCAAATGGATGTTAAAAGTGCATATTTAGATGGTTTTATAAAAGAAGAAGTTTATGTAGCTCAACCTCCAGGTTTTACTGATTTCAAAAATCCTGATTATGTTTTTAAGTTGAAGAAAGCCTTATACGGTTTGAAACAAGCCCCTCGTGCTTGGTACGATCGTCTAAACTCTTTTCTACTTGACAACGATTTTTAAAGGAAAATGTTGACACTACACTGTTTATAAAATCTTTGAATAGCAATCTTCTTTTGATTAAAATCTATGTAGATATTATTTTTGGATCCACTGATGAATCTCTTTGTCAAGAATTTTTAAAGTGTATGCAGAATGAGTTTGAGATGAGCATGATAGGAGAGCTGAAATTCTTTCTCGGACTGTAAATCAAACAAACAAACAATAGGACGTTCATAAATCAGTTTGAAAGAGCTTGAGGTTTAAAATTTAGTCGTACGATTTATAAGTTTATTTAATTTTGAGTTGAAGAAATGATGGTAAAATTTTGAAGGAGAAATTTAAATTTTAAATTGTGTCATGTGATCTATAATTTAAAAAGTTAATTAAATTTCAAGTTTAAAGCCTTGATTATGGATATTTAAATTTTGGTAAAAAAAGATTTAATTTAAGTTACATGATTTGCGATTGATGAAACGGGCTAAGAGTTTATCTCGAGGTATATTTGAGAATTAGATTTTTTTTAAAGTAATGCCTTATTATGAAAGTAGTTGTGCCACATTAGATATGATGAAGGTATTTGGAATTTATTTAAAGGAAATTAAACTTTAAGTGATGATTAAATACTTGGAGTATCTTGAGATTTTATTTCGAAAATGTTGAGGAACTTAAAATTTGAAATTAGATCATATATTGGTAAAGAACCGAGAAGCAAGCAAGTCACCCTAATGGGATACAAGTACTCCTCATTAATTGCCATGATAGTTGTGTGTACTCGAGTGTAGTTAAGTCATCTGCCAAACTATGTGAGGATATCTCAATCTTGACTCCCTCGACATTTCCTCAAACCTAGATTTTATTGTGACTTTCTCATACTCTATTTAAGTGGCTATCACATCTTTAGAAACTGTGTCCCTAACTTATTTTTACCTCAATCTATGAGATTCCATTAATTATCTTTATTCCGTGCTTCAACCTTTTATTTTGGTGCATTAATTAGTACCTTATGAAAACCCACTTTCTATTTTGATCATTTGGCGTTCCCTATCGTGACTTTCATATTTGGAGCACAACACTAGACTTTTCCTACCAACAAATTTCACGTGTAAGACCTAGACGAGCCCACCTACATGTAGGTATATCACGTGCCACCAAAACCCTTATCCTTGTACTCTATTTTCTTGACACGACTTTCGGGTCATAAAGACTAAATCATAACCCTACCATGGTACCGATATACTTTTCGACCCCAGATATGGACTCAATCTCGACTAAATTCTTTCAACGCGATATGTGCTGATGTTCTACTTGATTTTCTTTAATGCTTAATTTTTTTGCCTTACCTTGATTGCTTAACTCATTATTCCATCACACTACTAGTTTAACTCTTGCGAGTTGGATAGAATACCCCACGACCTAACCAATATTTTTGTGGACTACATTGATAGGTTCATTTAGGCCATAGAATTAAGTGGGCCCTAACTTATTTAGTCAACCAAGCCGACTGTATAGGCCCAAACTGTGGACAAGACTTAGATTTTAAAGGACCTTGGACTACTTAATTCCCTTTATCATGGTCCCTTACTTATACCTTAACTATTCTAATGCTAACTTAGCATAAATTTTGTAAGCTTATTTTCTTATCAAGCTTGATCATGACATGCTTATTGGGTCACTCCCACTAACATATTGTCTAATCAGAACCAGTGCATGATGGTCTGATCAACCTAGTGCACTTGGTTTGCTTTTCGAATATCATTTACGTGGATGGGAACATAAATAAACTTGCCCTAGAGCCCCATCCGCGACTGCCTTGACAAATCTCTTTGAATTATTCAATCGCCTTTGAACCACATATTAGAATGCAAATCATCTTCCTTGGACTGTGATGGCCTTCGTCTTTTACCTATTCTGGACAGGGCATGTACTTGATTGATTGGCCAAACTATCCTCCTATGGCCATGAAGTTTGTGTATACACAGAGATAGCTAGCCACTGACCAACCAATATGACTATTCCCGTCTTAAGCTACTTGCCTTTTTCCTCGACCTTAGATTCAACTTTCATGACCTTTTTAGAATTTGACGGTAATTCAACTCTAAACCTAGACAACCCTATATCTTCTATCGTGACCCCTAATCACTTGAATGATTCCTATCATCCTTTCATTTGTGCCCTCAACCTAGACACTTACCATGCAACCTTCTTCGAAGAGCCCTATCCTCCAAATCTCCAAAATATCCACTTAAAGCTACTTCCATCGTACTATCATGATTTTTACCTTAACTAGCAACCCTCGTTCAATTCCAAAATCGTGAATAATTTTGTCGTTATTGTCACTACCACTTTTCTAGCTTGAGGGTATTTTGGTCATTTTTAAAATTTTGGAATTATTATTATTAATTATAATTATTAGAATTTTTATGTGATTTTTAGTGTAATTGATTTGGTGCTATTCTAGACTTTGACTAGTGTTGACTTTGGAGACTGTCCTAGAGGCTAATCTAGGTCATGACTACTTGGTTAGGTTATGGAACCTTAGCTTGACCTAAGTTAGTGAAATCAAACCCATTAGAATTATTTTGGGGAAATTAGGATTTGAATTGAATAGGGAATGGCTTGTGATTTCACAAGTCATGATTAGTGACTTTGGCCCATGGAGGCCTATAGATCACTATTGGAACCCTAACCCTAGCCTAATCCACCATTGGCCGGCCACCTAAGGTCTTTCCCCCTCTATTTAATGCTCCTAGAAATTAGGGCTAGCCTCCTTAGAATTATTTGCAAAGTTTTAGAAAGAGGTAAGTCTCCATCTTCATTAACTCATAGAAATTCCTATTTAATTCATTTTCCACCCAAACTAATTGCATTAGGTTCTAATTCATCTGTTCTTGCTGTTTATGGAAGATTATTTTAGAGTTTGGAAAATTTGGAGAAGTTTGGCTATCAAGAGGAACACCCCTCTTTGGAGGTTTTTTGAGAATTTGACACCTATAGGTAACTCTTTCAAAACCTATTATAATTACTGTTTTATTTCATATCTAGCAAGCCCTAGGCCTACCCTAGCTGTAGGTATAGCTAACCCTGGAATTCGTGTCCGATACGTGTCCGTATCGGACACGTATCAGTCCATGTTTATAGGTGTTTGACGAAATGCCCCAAAGGGCATTTCGATCTGATTTCAGGGATGTAATTGAATAGGAAGTTAGGTTTTAACCTCGCTTAGGGGTTTCTAGTATTCTGAGCACGTTTTGGTGTCGTGTCGAGTCGCCACGGACACACGAACACACGGGTGCACGTGCGAGCGCGCGGGCACTGTAGCTGCCATGCTGCTCGGGGCTGATTGCGAGCAGGACACGACACGTCGACACGAAATACTTGACACACACGAAGGGACAACCACTGACACCATGTGTGTCAAGTTTTACGACCCCTCGTGTCATGTCGGACACGGTGTCGCACGTGCATAGGAAGTGCACTGTGCGTGTATCAGTGTGTTTTGGTTCATTGTTTTGAATTCAGTTTTAAATGATTTAAATAGTGTTTTTAATTATTAATTTGATCATAAATATAATGTATGTTATAGGTTAGATTAGATTTACATGTTAGTTAAGTTTTGATGTGGGATTGATTCGAATTGGGTTAATTTCAGGTTCGACTGATACTCATGACTGATACTTTATTTTCCAGATTTTTCTAAACTTTTAATCCTATTCTATTGATGTTTTCCACTGTTAGATCACCCCCACAAGATTGTTGATTCATATTAATGAAGTATTTCAATTCGATTAGGCTCTATGGTTTGTGAATGGGATTTGGACTTATGTTTTGAAATGGAAATATTAGACAGTGAATTGATTTCCATTCCCTTCCTTAACTGTTTTGAAATGAAGGTTTGAATCATGTTATACTGGGATTTATTTGTTTGCTAGTTGGTTCAAATTACATTCGAAATTGGTTTTATGGTATGTGAATGATAATTGAATGAATGATTTATTCATTGAACTAATTTCATGTTTCCTTAACTGTAACTGAGAATGTAATCTCTGAAAACCTGAGATTGTTTTCCTCCCTATTTTCCTGAACTGTTTCTCTTAACATACCACTGATTTCCTTTAACACATCACTGATTCCTGTCAACTGTTTAAAAATTGAGAAATTGGTTCCCTTCTTTTACATTACATGAGTGAATGAATGTTTAGTTATGGTTCATGTCAACTGTTTAACTGAGAATGGGTTCATCTCAATCCTGAATTGGTTTCCCTTATATTCCTAAAACCTGAGATTGGCTCTTCCCTCTTAACTGAAATTGTTATTGAAATGATTAGCCACTGTTCCTTAAAACTTCACTGTTTCTAGTATTAACTGATTTCAGAGGGTCACAAATGTTTACACTGTTTCACAGGTTCCAGCCTTCACACACTCCATTGACACTCTATGTTCACACCCTTATGCCATGTATCTCATGACACTCATCACACACATGTTTCCCCATTATACTATCCTGTATACACCCACACCACACACACATGCTCTCATGTATCTCACTACACACACTCTTGTACCCTCTTGACACACACACATACCATATCACACACTCATGTATCTCACTACACACACTCTTGTCTCTCATGACACACACACACACACACTTGAACACATTATGTGTCTTCTTATCCTCTATACATATGTATAGATATATATAATTGAGAGGTATATATAGGTATCCTATATATATAAGTGTGTTCTATTGTATATATTAGATATATATGAAATGTGTGATATATTATAGGTAACCTATAAGCTAATGTGTATTCTATATTATATTATATAGCTATATCAATATGTGTATTATATCTTAGATATATATTTTGACATGTAGTCATGTGATTTGTAGGTTGGTTTTTAGACATGATAGCCTATAGCCTATGGATGTATCTGTGTGTTAGTTTAGAGTCTAGATTAGACTTGTGTAGCCTTGTTAGACCTAGAATAGACTAGTTAGACTAGTATAGACTTGTTTGACTTAGGTTTGACTTGGTTGACCTAGGTTTGACTTCTAGGGTTGACCAGAGTTGACCAAGAGTTGATTTTGGTCTAGATTGACCTAGATTCATGTAGAATGCATTGTAGTGCATCTTCTTACCATTCTGGACTTGTTATGACTTGTGCTGTTCTAAATAGGAGCCAGACACCACTCCTCGGATAGTACTTTCATCTTGGACATTCAGATAGCAGGCGAGTACATTCTCTGATCTTTTCATACCTGTCTGGGCTATATTCTTGCTCTAGATTACTCTATTTGATACTGACACGTATCTTCACGGATTAGTACTATATGGATCCCTTCCTGAGATGTTATCCCTCTACGGGTGCATCGGGTATTTCATATTCATGTACTTTATCATGTGCATCAGGTACTCCTTGTACTCGTACTAGTTCATGTATTTACATATTCTCATGTGCTTTCATGTACTATCATGTGCCTCTTGTACTACTCATTACATGAGTTCACGTATCTTTAGCTGTATTCATATGCCAATAACGTAACTTGAATGGATCCTTGTGTATTGATTGGGGCGGGGTGAGTAGAATTAGTTATGTGAACACTATCCCCAGTAGGTATTCATGTGCTTCTTAGTTGTATTTATGTGCCCCTAAGTCGTTTACATAACCATATTGTACTCTAAATCACGTAGCCACTTACATTCTTTACTATAATGTATTTATTTTTAGTTACAAATATCTCTTGTTTACTCGTACTTCCTTTTCAGCATTTCCTGTATTTTACTCTATTGCATGTTTTATACTCCTAACCTGTTATGAACTGTTTTGAGAGATATGTGCTCGTTCCCGTCCTGATTGGACCTGTTGTAAATTTTACAGAGGACGAGGAGGAGGCCTGCTTAGATACTTTCTATGGGACAGCCTTAGAGGACACTTGCGATCCGGACTTCCAGTCGGATCCCTTAGCAGTAGAGAATGTTGCTCCATAGATGTCTATATCTTATTTCATAGCATTGGAGATTGAGTTGTATATATTTGGATCTGTATTATTCTGGATGTTAGTGGAGTTTATCTAGACACTTAGCTTTCTCTCTATTTGTATTTCCTGTGGATTTGGATCTTGCATCTTTTATATCATTCTATCTATCATATTCTACCTTATATGTGATTGAGATATATTCTGTTATATCACCCCCATTCGGGGAGTATAACTGTTATTACCTTAAAATGTTAGATGTTGTGACCTAGGACAGCGTTCTACCGCCGCACTGCAGCATAGGCTGGACTCACCCACATCTCGTACCTTTACTCTAGGGTGCGGGTCGTGACACGTTTCTAGTGGTGGCCCATGCAGGTCTAGATTGTAAATGTGGTGGTATTCGAACTAGAATATCGCTGCAGCCTGCAGTAGGAATTAGTATATTTTGAAAGGTACTCAATCACACTAGGAAAACTCCTGATTAGATTCCGTATATCTATTTTGCTGCTTATTGTCTTCCTTAGAAATTTAAACTGTCCTCCTTTGATATTTCGATTCATTCTCAGTAATTGTTTCTTGTTTGGTCTGTGTCTCTAGGATGGTTGAGACGAGATCGCATCGCCCTGGACTGGAAGACGCTGGAGAGGGGTCTAGCACCTCTCGACCTCAGCAGCAGCCAGCTCCCGGTGCCACAGGGCTAGTGCAGCCATCAGGAGTCGGTGTCTCTGCAGCTTTTGGAAGAGCACCTCCACCAGTCAGGAGGCCAAGCATTGTGATTCCTGAGATCCTTCCACCGCAGCAGCCTCTGCCTGCGGGGATGGTAGATGCTGCACATCTCTTCTCCTTCGTGGAGAGAATTCTGGAGTCCCACCAGCAGCAGCAGACGAGGCAGACTACCGATTTCTGTCAGGGGATCGATGAGGCACACCAGCTGGTTCGCACTACAGTCGAGATGATTACTGCTCAGGGGGGCCAGTAGCAGCCCCGTCGGAGGGAGAAGGACATACAAGACTTCCAGAAGATGCACCCTCGGGAGTTCTTCGGCACAGAGGGCATCCACTATACCGACGACTGGATGGAACATTTCGAGGAGATCTTTCGACTGGCGGAGATACCAGATCGACTCCAGATCGAGGCGGCGGGCAGTCAAATGCAGGAATTAGCCCGTGCGTGGTATCAGACAGATCCCAGGGTGGGAGTTGAGGGCCAGACTTGGGCCCAGTTCAAGGAGCTGTTTAAGGAGCAGTTCTTTCCTGATGTAGCCTTGGGAGGTATCGAGGCACAGTTCGAGGGTCTGGTTCGGGGAAACCAGACTGTAGCTGAGTATGCTGGGAAGTTTTGTAGACTGGCCCATTTTATAGATGACTCGACAGAGAAGACGAAGGCAAGAAAGTTTTGCCGAGGCTTGATTAGAGAGGTTCGGTCGCTGACTAAGAGCGACCGGAACGCCACCTTTGCAGAGATATTTTTTGGGGCCATGGCGGCGGAAGACGACCTAGGGTTGAAGCAGAAGAGGGGTCATGACTTCCAGGGTAGCAGCAGCAGTCAGGGGTAGGCCAAGAGGCCTCACTTCCAGCTGCACTTTCAGCAGCAGAGGCCAGTTCAGCAGTATCAGCAGCAGGGTCGTACACCTTTTCAGCAGGTACAGCAGCAGCAGAGGCATCAGCAGCAGGCACCCCGTCAGCAGGTAGTCGTTTATTCTTTCTGCATGAAGCCGGGGCACATGATCCACGAGTGCAGGAAGAAGCTAGGCAAGTGCCTACTTTGTGGTGCGGGGGATCACTAGTTGAGGGATTGCCCTAGGGCTTTTGGGCGAGGAGCTCAGGGAGGTAGAGCCAAGGCTCCAGCAGGCCAGCAGAGGGGACCAGCCCTGCAGACCCAGCAGCAGAGGTTCCATCAGCACCAGCAGCAGGTACGAGGTGGAGAACAGGGGCGAGCTTTCGCCATGGCGGCTGAGGATACAGAGGCCGTAGGAGAGCTGATAGCAGGTTCGGTTCTTCTCGACTCCCTTCCAGTATTTGCACTCATTGATTCTGGGGCTTCCCACAGCTTTGTGTCAGTATCGTATGCTATTAGACACAGTCTGGTTTCTGAACCATTGCCTAGGACCTGCAAGATCACAACCGGGGGTGGGGTTATCCTCGTGAGTGATGTTTGCAGAGGGCGGAGAGTCATATTGGGAGGCCAAGAGTTAGGAGTGAGTTTACTCGTCATGCCACTACCGAACTACGACATTGTATTAGGTATGGACTGGCTGAGTAGACACCACGCCCGCATTGATTGCCGAGGGGGTAGAGTTTTATTTGGGGCACCAGGAGAGCCAGAGTTTGAGTACAGCCGGCGGCAAGCAGAGCAGGAGGGCGGAGTCTTCTGTGGAGCATCAGTTGAAGAGCAGGTGGCTCCGCATCCCTTGATCGCAGTGTTTATGCACGTATTTCCAGAGGAGTTGCCAGGGCTTCCACCGGACAAGGATATAGAGTTCTCGATAGACTTGGTTCCCGGCGTGGAACCGATTTCTCAGCATGTCTATCGAGTGAACAACAGTAAATTTGTGAAGCTGAAGAAGCAGGTGGATGAGCTGCAGGACAAGGGCTTCATTCGATCGAGTTCTTCACCTTGGGGTGCACCGGTACTTTTTGTACCCAAGAAGGATGGATCGGTACGGATGTGTATCGACTATAGGGCACTTAACAACCTGACGATCAAGAACAAATACCCACTGCCGCGGATCGATGATCTCTTTGATCAGTTGAGCGGAGCTCGGGTGTTCTCCAAGATTGATTTGAGGTCAGGTTATCACCAGGTGAAGGTGAAGGAGGAGGATATTCCCAAGACCGCTTTCAGGACGCGGTACGGGCAGTTTGAGTTTTTGGTTATGCCGTTTGGGCTGACCAATGCACCAGCAGTGTTTATGAACCTAATGAACAAGGTGTTCCACCAGTACTTGAACAAGTTTGTGGTGGTATTCATTGATGATATCTTGGTATATTCCAAGACAGAGAAAGAGCACGAGGAGCACTTGAGAGTGGTTCTGGAGACACTCAGGAGGGAGAGATTGTATGGCAAGCTCTCGAAGTGCGAGTTCTTCCTAGACAGAGTTGACTTCTTGGGTCATGTGGTGACTGGAGATGGTATCTCAGTAGACCCGAAGAAGATCACAGTAGTCGAGGCTTGGGCAGTGCCGACTTCAGTGGCAGAGATCAGGAGTTTCCTGGGGCTGGCAGGATATTATAGGAGATTTGTACAGGATTTCTCCCGGGTTGCAGAGCCGTTGACTCGGTTGACCCGGAAGGATGCTGAGTATGTTTGGTCAGAGGAGTGTCAGACAGC
This sequence comes from Iris pallida, assembly GCA_029216955.1. Lineage (NCBI taxonomy): Eukaryota > Viridiplantae > Streptophyta > Magnoliopsida > Asparagales > Iridaceae > Iris > Iris pallida. The sequence continues at coordinate 12,319,480 of JANAVB010034615.1, read as the reverse complement.
TTTTGATGAGTTGAAGAAGCGGCTTACGACAGCTCCGATTCTGACATTGCCTTCAGGATCAGGTGGATTCACTATTTATAGTGATGCTTCAGGGAAGGGGCTGGGTTGTGTCTTGCAGCAGCATGGGAAGGTGATTGCCTATGCTTCTAGGCAATTACGTCCCCATGAGAAGAACTACCCTACCTATGACCTGGAGTTGGCAGTGGTGATTTTTGCTTTGAAGTTGTAGAAGTACTATCTGTAAGGCGAGAGGGTAGAGATTTTCACAGATCACAAGAGCTTGAAATATGTATTTACACAGAAAGAGCTCAACATGAGGCAGCACAGATGGCTAGAGTTAATGAAGGACTTTGACATCTCACTTCAGTATCACCCGGAGAAGGCCAACGTGGTTGTCGATGCCTTGAGTAGGTATCCGACGGCCATGTGTTTGACTATGGATCGGCACTTGCTTGCAGACTTGGAGAGCCTTGGGATTGAGGTGATTGTGCCCGGAGTGCAGATGTAGTTATGGGGCCTTTAGATACAGTCGGACTTGATGGAGAGGATCAAGGCGACGCAGTTTGAGGATGTGGCTCTGCGGTGTATCCAAGAGCAGGTTCGTGCAGGGTTGGTGGATGATAAGTTTTCACTTGCAGAGGATGGTGCCTTGAGGTACGGTTCCAGGTTATATGTGCCTAGCGGGGAGCTCAGGGAGCAGATCATGCAGGAGGCTCACAGATCGCAGTACTCTATACATCCAGGTGCCAACAAGATGTACAGGAATCTGCAAGAGCATGTCTGGTGGTACGGGATGAAGCGGGAGGTAGCCCACTTCGTAGCTAGATGCTTGGTCTTTCAGCAGGTCAAGGCAGAGAGGCAGAGGCCGGAGGATTATTGCAGTCGTTGCCCATTCCAGAGTATAAGTAGGAACATGTCACCATGGATTTCGTATTTGGGTTGCCGCGTACACCATGAGGAAAAGACGCGATTTGGGTCATCATTGACAGGTTGACCAAATCGGCCCACTTCTTGCCATTCAAGGTGGGTACGTCTACAAAGAGGCTTGCGGAGTTGTATATGAGACAGATAGTCAGGATTCACGGAGTTCCTGTCAGCATTGTCTCAGATCGGGATAGTAGTTTTACTTTTCATTTCTGGAGGAGTTTGCAGACTAGTTTGGGCACTCAGCTCAAGTTTAGTACTGCATACCACCCCCAGATGGACGGACAGTCAGAGAGGACTATTCAGACACTTGAGGATATGCTGCGGATGTGCGTCCTGGATTTTGGAGGTTCCTGGGAGGATCATCTACATTTGGTGGAGTTTGCTTACAACAACAGTTATCAGGCCAGCATTGAGATGTCACCTTTTAAGGCTCTGTACGGGCGTAGGTGTCGTACACCCTTATCTTAGGATGATATTGGAGAGCGAGCTTTACTGGGACCAAAGATGGTTGTTGACGCAGCCGAGAAGGTGAAGCTCATCAGGGACAGACTTCGTGTGGCGCAGGACAGACATCGGCACTGGGCCGATAGCCACCGGAGGCCGTTGGAGTTTGAGGTACAGATTTAGAGATAGGATTAGAAGTAGGTTGTATTTTATTTTGTTTGATTAATCATATTTAATTTTTTTGTAACTTGAGACCTTGCTTGTGATTAGGTTGGAGATATGGTTTTTCTGCGGATATCTCCGACTCGTGGTACGATACGTTTTGGTGGAGGTGGGAAGCTTAGCCCGCGCTTCATCGGCCCTTTCGTTATCAGCGGGTGAGTCGGTGACGTGGCATATAGGCTAGACTTGCCACCTGCACTAGTGGGCATCCACAACGTATTCTACGTATCACAGTTGAGACGGTACGTGGCTGCCCTAGCTATGTGCTCGATCATTCGGAGATTGAGGTTGGACCTACTCTCTGTTATCCAGAGCAACATGTGGAGATTCTGGATCGCCGAGAGAAGGTACTGAGGAACCAGGTGATACCTTTGGTACACGTCGCATGGAGGCATCATTCTCCAGGAGAGTCTACCTGGGAGCGGGAGGATGAGATGCGCGAGCGGTACCCCTATCTTTTTGGACCTTGAGGTATACTTTTCTATCCTTCTCAGCAGTTTAGTTTCGCCTTTAATTTCGAGGACGAAATTATTTTAAGGAGGGTAGATTTGTCACTACCACTTTTCTAGCTTGAGGGTATTTTGATCATTTTAAAAATTTTGGAACTATTGGGAATTATTATTATTAATTATAATTATTAGAATTTTTATGCGATTTTTAGTGTAATTGATTTGGTGCTATTCTAGACTTTGACTAGTGTTGACTTGGGAGACTGTCCTAGAGGCTAACCTAGGTCATGACTACTTGGTTAGGTTATAGAACCTTAGCTTGACCTAAGTTAGTGAAATCAAACCCATTAGAATTATTTTGGGGAAATTAGGATTTGAATTGAATAGGGAATGGCTTGTGATTTCACAAGTCATGATTAGTGACTTTGGCCCATGGAGGCCCATAGATCACTATTGGAACCCTAACCCTAGCCCAATCCACCCTTGGCCGGCCACCTAAGGTCTTTCCTCCCCTATATTTAATGCTCCTAGAAATTAGGGCCAGCCTCCTTAGAATTATTTACAAAGTTTTAGAAAGAGGTAAGTCTCCATCTTCATTAATTCATAGAAATTCCTATTTAATTCCTTTTCCACCCAACCAATTGCATTAGGTTCTAATTCATCTGTTCTTACTATTTATGGAAGATTATTTCAGATTTTGGACAATTTGGAGAAGTTTGGCTATCAAGAGGAACACCCCTCTTTGGAGTTTTTTTTGAGGATTTGACACCTATAGGTAACTCTTTCAAAACCTATTATAATTACTGTTTTAGTTCATATCTAGGAAGCCCTAGGTCTACCCTAGCTGTAGGTATAGCTAACCCTAGAATTCGTGTCCGATACGTGTCCGTATCGGACACGTATCAGTCCATGTTTATAGGTGTTTGACGAAATGCCCCAAAGGGCATTTCGATCTGATTTCAGGGATGTAATTGAATAAGAAGTTAGGTTTTAACCTCGCTTAGGGGTTTCTAGTGTTCTGAGCACGTTTTGGTGTCGTGTCGAGTTGTCACGGACACACGAACACACGGGTGCACGCGCGAGCGTACGGGCACTGTAGCTGCCCTGCTGCTCGAGGCTGATTGCGAGCAGGACACGACCCGTCGACACGAAATACTTGACATACACGAAGGGGCAACCACTAACACCACGTGTGTCAAGTTTCACGACCCCTCGTGTCGTGTCGGACACGGTGTCGTGCGTGCATGGGAAGTGCACTGTGAGTGTATCAGTGTATTTTGGTTCACTATTTTGAATTCGGTTTTAAATGATATAAATAGTGTTTTTAATTGTTAATTTGATCCTAAATATAATGTATGTTATAGGTTAGATTAGATTTACATGTTAGTTAAGTTTTGATGTGGGATTGATTCGAATTGGGTTAATTTCAGGTTCGACTGATACTCATGACTGATACTTTATTTTCCAGATTTTCCTAAACTTTTAATCCTATTCTATTGATGTTTTCCATTGTTAGATCACCCCCACATGATTGTTGATTCATATTAATAAAGTATTTCAATTCGATTAGGCTCTATGGTTTGTGAATGGGATTTGGACTTATGTTTTGAAATGGAAATATTAGACAGTGAATTGATTTCCATTCCCTTCCTTAACTGTTTTGAAATGAAGGTTTGAATCATGTTATGCTGGGATTTATTTGTTTGCTAATTGGTTCAAATTACATTCGAAATTGGTTTTATGGTATGTGAATGATAATTGAATGAATGATTTATTCATTGAACTAATTTCTTGTTTCCTTAACTGTAACTGAGAATATAATCTCTGAAAACCTAAGATTGTTTCATTGAACTAATTTCTTGTTTCCTTAACTGTAACTGAGAATATAATCTCTGAAAACCTGAGATTGTTTCCCTCCCTATTTTCCTGAACTGTTTCTCTTAACATGCCACTGATTTCCTTTAACACATCACTGATTCCTGTCAACTGTTTAAAAACTGAGAAATTGGTTCCCTTCTTTTACATTACATGAGTGAATGAATGTTTAGTTACGGTTCCTGTCAACTGTTTAACTGAGAATGGGTTCATCTCAATCCTGAATTGGTTTCCCTTACATTCCTAAAACCTGAGATTGGCTCTTCCCTCTTAACTGAAATTGTTATTGAAATGATTAGCCACTGTTCCCTTAAAACTTTACTGTTTCTAGTATTAGCTGATTTCAGGGGGTCACAAATGTTTACACTGTTTCACAGGTTCCAGCCTTCACACACTCCATTGACACTCTATGTTCACACCCTTATGCCATGTCTCTCATGACACTCATCACACACACATGTTTCCCCATTACACTATCCTGTATACACCCACACCACACACACATGCTCTCATGTATCTCACTACACACACTCTTGTACCCTCTTGACACACACACATACCATATCACACACTCATGTATCTCACTACACACACTCTTGTCTCTCATGACACACACACACACACACTTGAACACATTATGTGTCTTCCTATCCTATATACATATGTATAGATATATGTAATTGAGAGGTATATATAGGTATCCTATATATATGAGTGTGTTCTATTGTATATATTAGATATATATGAAATGTGTGATATATTATAGGTAACCTATAAGCTAATGTGTATTCTATATTATATTATATAGCTATATCAATATGTGTATTATATCTTAGATATATATTTTGACATGTAGTCATGTGATTTGTGGGTTGGTTTTTAGACATGATAGCCTATAGCCTATGGATGTATCTGTGTGTCAGTTTAGAGTCTAGATTAGACTTGTGTAGCCTTGTTAGACCTAGAATAGACTAGTTAGACTAGTATAGACTTGTTTGACTTAGGTTTGACTTGGTTGACCTAGGTTTGACTTTTAGGATTGACCAGAGTTGACCAAGAGTTGACTTTGGTCTAGATTGACCTAGATTCATATAGAATGCATTGTAGTGCATCTTCTTACCATTCTGTACTTGTTATGATTTATGCTGTTCTAAATAGGAGCCAGACACCACTCCTCGGACAGTACTTTCATCTTGGACATTCAGATAGCAGGTGAGTACATTCTCTGATCTTTTCATACCTGTCTGGACTATATTCTTGCTCTAGATTACTCTACTTGATGCTGACACGTATCTTCACGGATTAGTACTATATGGATCCCTTTCTGAGATGTTATCCCTCTACGGGTGCATCGGGTATTTCATGTTCATGTACTTTATCATGTGCATCAGGTACTCCTTGTACTCGTACTAGTTCATGTATTTACATTTTCTCATGTGCTTTCATGTACTATCATGTGCCTCTTGTACTACTCATTACATGAGTTCACGTATCTTTAGCTGTATTCATATGCCAATAACGTAACTTGAATGGATCCTTGTGTATTGATTGGGGCGGGGTGAGTAGAATTGGTTATGTGAACACTATCCCCAGTAGGTATTCATGTGCTTCTTAGTTGTATTTATGTGCCCCTAAGCCGTTTACATAACCATATTGTACTCTAAATCACGTAGCCACTTACAGTCTTTACTATCATATATTTACTTTTAGTTACAAATATCTCCTGTTTACTCGTACTTCCTTTTCAGCATTTCCTATATTTTACTCCATTGCATGTTTTATACTCCTAATCTGTTGTGAACTATTTTGAGAGATATGTGCTCGTTCCCGTCCTGATTGGACCTGTTGTAAATTTTACAGAGGACGTGGAGGAGGCCTGCTTAGATACTTTTTATGGGACAGCCTTAGAGGACACTTGCGATCCGGACTTCCAGTCGGATCCCTTAGCAGTAGAGACTGTTGCTCCATAGATGTCTTTATCTTATTTCATAGCATTGGAGATTGAGTTGTATATATTTGGATCTGTATTATTCTGGATATTAGTGGAGTTTATCTAGACACTTAGCTTTCTCTCTATTTGTATTTCCTGTGGATTTGGATCTTGCATCTTTTATATCATTCTATCTTATCGTATTCTACCTTAGATGTGATTGAGATATATTCTGTTATGTCACCCCCATTCGGGGAGTATAACTTGTTAGCCCAATGATTATATCATGTTTTTGAATATAGCTAATCAATTAAGTTTACCATAATAACATCACTAATATTCATGTAATCACTATCATGTTGCTACTTAAACTTAGCATTGTCCTAATATTAGCATTGTCCTAAATGTTCTATATAATATTGCTATGCTTGTATCATATTGGTTTTGTTTGTCTAACATGTATTTGTAGACATGCTGTAAGCATGATCAAGCTTTGTCAAACCAGGACATATGCAATAGAGAATTATTGATGGGCCAAAGACGGCGTTATACAAGAAGATTTCTCTGAACCGCCTAACGACCTATCCAAGGTATTCAGATTTCCAGATCTGTTTATCTTTGGACGACCGCCGTCATGGAAAAAGGTGTCTTCAAGTCTGCTCAAATATTTGAAGAAAGGCGTCATCAAAGGGCTCTTGGTTTTCCTATTTCATCAATATATTTTTCATATTTATTGAGTCTAGGAATACGATGTAAACTGCATCGTACTGGCAAATAGGCTACCCAAGAAACGTTTTCAAAATACCCTTTCATTTTGAAAACAAGCCCACTTACAAAAGCCCAAACTACTTTCTAACTGTCTGACTTTTCAAAAAGCCCAAAAACTAATTTGCAAAAACCCTGACAGAACTCCAACAGAACTCGGCCCGAGTTCGGCCCGAATTCGGCCAGAGTTCGGCCAGAGTTCGGTTAGTGAACGTTGCTTTTTGAACTTGGTCCTCCTGCAGTTACGGATCTTACCGAGATTTTCTCATAGAATTTTGCCCGAATTCTGCCCGAATTCTGTCAGAATTCTGCCTTTGGAAAAACTATAAATAGAGAAGGATTTTGATCATTTCAATTCACTCATTCACTTTCATATCTCTTCTCTATAAGCCTACTACTTCTTCCAAAGTATTCTGAGCTATTCATTTTCAAATCCCAAGCCAGTTACAATCCTCTAGTCGATTTGCCAGTGTGGTACGGTCTAGAAGTTTCAGAGTGGTTGTAATCAGAGGCTTGATTGAAGTTACACACTTCACAATTGAAGTTGGTCGAGTACTTCGGATCAAAGCTCGCGTTGTAGAAGTTGCAAGAACTTCGGATGAAAACTTGTGGTGATTTTCCATAGTGGATTCAACTGGAAGCTAGAGTTCTTCCGACTGGACTAGTCCTCACAAGAGGGAAACCAGTATACATCCTTGTGTTTGCGTTTGCTCTCTATTCTCTACTTTTCATTTACATATCTGTGATATATTATCTGTGATCTTGTTACTAACATTTTTAAATACTTAATTTCTGCTGCCTACTCTATTCACCCCCCCTCTAGAGTATTACGCTTTACAACTCGTTCCTACAATCGGTCCTACATAACTGTTATTATCTTAAACTGTTAGATGTTGTGACCTAGGACAGCTTTCTACCGCCGACACTACGGCGTAGGCTGGACGTACCCACGTCTCGTGTCCTTACTCTAGGGTGCGGGTCATGACAGTTATCAAAATCACGATTTTTCTAAAGCATATTTGTCGTTTCATTGCCTCGCCCAATTATTTGTGTTGCCTTACCCTCGTACCTTCTCACCCCCTACTTATTCTTAATTTCGAGGACAAAATTCTTTTAAGTTTGGTATGATGTAAAACCCCTAAATTTTTAATATATTTTTATTAATTTTGGTACTGATTTAAAATTTTTGTATTGTACGTCGCATAGTCGTATTGTACGTTGTGCGCAAGCGGCGTATTCGTAAATTGATCGTCGAGTGCGAATACGTGCGAGATACATATTTTTGTAAAACATTTTATTAGAGATTTTATTTATATAGAAGAATTTTTAGTTTTCCAAAACAATATGATAAATATTTTTTATAAAAGAGTTATTTTGTTACTTGTTTAAAAATAAGTAGGGATTTGAAAAATTTTGTGTTATATGAAATGTGTTTCAAATATTTTGCAAAATTTGGAAATTACTAATTACATATTTTTGGTAATTATAAAAGCTATTCATGATTTAATATTTAAGAAATATTTTTTATTTTTGAAATTAATTAATGCTATATTTTAATATTTATGGAAAATATATTTTTAAATTTTGTTTTACTTAATATTTGAATTATTTTGATAATTTAAAATTGGAAAAGATTTTATTTGCCTTAATTTAAATAGCTTTTAAATTAAAGATAAGTTTTATTTATATTAAATTAGATTTTAAATCAATTTAAATTTGTATGGAATCTATCTATTGGGGATTTAATCAAATCCCAATCCTTATCCTAATGGAAATTCCCACATCCTATAAATAGGCAGGTACTCTTCCATAATTTTTCTCCACAGCCACAAATTGTGTATCGTGTCTGTGCCTCCCATCCACTATATATTCTCCTCCAGTATAGTTATAAATTTTTGTTCAGTCCGACAACCCCGGACTCGACGCCTTCCCGTGTCTCGCAGGATACGTAACCAACACAACTTCTAATCCTAAATCCGAACACCTATTCCCCCATCTCCTTCCCTGTCCACAAACCGATGACACCGCTACCATCTCCTCCGCCACCACCCGTGCCAACAACAGCACCGCCTTCATCCACCTTCTTCGGCCGCCCCATAATCACCATCCCCGACCATCCTCATCACCACAACACGTGTGCCCGTCCCCGATCTACCGGCCAGGTCGTATCAACGTCACCATCCATCACCACCACCGCTGTCGCCCGCACCTGCTGCGGTCACCACCACCGCGACCAGCCGACTTCCCCAAGATCTCCAAATTAAAACTAAATAAACCACCACCGCCATACTCACCTAATTTTCGGCCACCCCGCCGCCTTTTGAGCCATCAACGGCTGGAAATATCCCTCGAGCCGCCTCGCCAATGAGCTTCGAGACGTTCACGCCGCCCCAGCGCTAGCCGTCGCTCAAACGCGCCCTTTCACGATGCTACCAGGACGTGGCCGAGATTCCTCCGCAGCGTGACACTCCGGCCAAGCACCGTCCCGAGCATCTTCCTCCGACGCCACCGCTCCTCCACCATGGCCGCGCGAAGCATTCCCCGGCTGGGAAAACTCCCTCACTGTCACCAAGGCGCTGCCGACATCCTTCTCCACCACCGCGAGCGGATCCACGCCGTGCAACCCCGACGAGCCACGGTCGTCGCAGTCCCTCGTCGCACCCATCCCGGGACCGCCCAGCCTCTGCCTCCGTGCCAGGCGGCAGCCGCCGATGGGGAGCTCCCTCCAAAACCCCTTTTTCCACCCGCCTCCGCCAGGATCAGCCGTGCCGTCCCAGTTCAATGCCGACCGCCGGCTACCTCCTCACCTCGATCGCACCCTGGATCTGGAGTCGCTGTCGCAGAGAGCGCCGATCGTCGACGCGCCGATTCGCCTCCGGTAACCCTCTTCACTCAACCCCTCTCCCAAATTTTTTCACTCTCTCTCCCTTTCACATGAAATCGATAAGAAAGGGGGGGCTGGTTAGTTCTTTAGGGATATTGATATTATTAATATTAATATTATTAGTATTATTATTATTATTATTATTATTTAAGAGAACTGTAGTTTGGGATTTTAATTAATATTATTAAAATATTGTTATTAGTACTATTATTATTGTATTACTGTTATTAATTAGTATTATTAGTAATTATTATTACTGTTATTATAGTCATCATTATTATTAACATTATTATTATTATTACTATATTATTATTATTATTACTATATTATTATTATTTTACTGAATTTGAATATGACTTTTGCCTAAAATAGATATATCAACAAGGTTATGTTGTCTTCCTATTTAACTTAAAATATTTTGATCAAATAAAAAAAAGGGCGGTTTCCAAATTATTACATACATTTTCAAGTATTTATGTAAGATATTTTTACTAGAAATTAGTTAACCTAAAACGATTTTTATATATATAGCTACTTACAAATATTTTGGGATAACAAAAATATAGTTTCAAACATTATAACTATTTTTATTCAATTCTTTTCCTTGACCACGACTGATCCCTCATTCTTATTTTCACGCAATACCGGACCCTCACATATCGACCCGGCCATTGGACATAACAGGACTTGTTGAATCATTGCACCACACCAGGCGTAACACCAGGCAAGACACATTGCCTTTACTGTTAAATTTTTTGCTCAATATCATGCATGCTTTTTCTTTATGTTGTTCTTTCAAAAATATATAGATACAAATTATTATAGTTTATGAAATTGGCTTAGAGTTAAGGGACCACCGTATGTTTAGTGCATCTCATAAACTGTCACGATGTGCCACGGATTGTGTGTGAGTGGTGAGTCGCATATAGTTTCGGACTTACGTACCGACTGTACATCGGTACGTACAGGCCGTGCGTTAGGATATAACTGCTAATAGATTGTGTAGAAGACTTGGCAGTTATTAAGGTTTAAACAGTGTCGTGGAGACGACGCATGTATAGTATCATTGGGGGAGGGGACAGTTATTAGTGTAGGGGCTACATTTATATTTTACACACACTTTGGGCCGAGGGTGACTCTTATGAGCACTACCTTCTGCCCAGGGTCGATAGCATCTCGTATGAGCGCTACTTGACGGCCACTCTCTATTACTTGCTTGCGTGAATCCGTTACAGCCCCTGCGTAGAACGTTGTCCTCTAAATTGTAATTCACATAGAATGGTTAGGAGCCTTTACTCATGCATACTTTTCTGTTGAGCTTTATTATTCAGTTTATTGGCATGATATTATGTGTCTTGTTACGTCCCTTTGAGGACCTGGTGATCTCTCCAAGTGTGTGTTTCGTGATGTCTTGCAGGTGTTCTAGCTAAGGCCATTCCTTCCTTCGTGATGATTGCTTTTGGACTAGGTCATTTGCTTCGCTCGACCAATCACTTTCTTTGTATATTTCTTCTCTATTTAAATTAGTTGGTAGTGGACTTTGTCTCCGCCCAACAATTGTATACATGACAAACTCAAAGTTGCTTTTATATTATTATTTATCTTTGTGGATGAGATTTAGTGTCTTGGCTTTCTACATTTACAGCTTATGTATATATATACGAGCCGTATATTTACTCGTATGTATACAGCTGGCATGATACGTATCTAGTCTGAAGTATTTAGGACTGGGGCGTTACAGTTCTTTAACAACACGAGAAAGTAATTGCTTACGCATCTAGGGAATTACGGACTCATGAGAAGAACTATCCCACGCATGATTTGGAGCTTACAGCAGTTATTTTTGTACTGAAGCTGTGGAAGCATTACCTCTATAGAGAGAGAGTGGAAATACTTACAGACGACAAAAGTCTTAAATATGTTTTTACTCAGAAGGAGCTGAACATGCGACAGAGGAGATGGCTGGAGCTGATAAAAGATTTTGACATCGACTTGCAGAACCATCCAGGTAAGGTTAATGTGGTTGCAGATGCACTTAGTCGATACCCGATGGCGATGTTTTTGACCAAGGAGCAGTATTTGCTGGAGGATATAGAGAAGCTTGGACTGGAGATTGTACTGCTTGAAGAGGAAATGAAGAAGCTGGGAAGAGAAGCAATTGTATCAAGAGATGAATCATCAATGATGCAGTTGCAAGTGCGTTCAAGTCTGATAGATAAAGTCAAAGAGACACAATTTCAAGACGCTTTGCAAACTCAGAGATCAAGTGCTGGCAGGAACACTTGAAGGATTCTCAATCACCAGCGACGGAGCATTGAGGCATAGTACGAGGCTTTGCGTACCAACTGGCGAACTGAGGAACGAGCTGATGCAAGAAGCACACCAGTCGCAGTATTCCATACATCCAGGAGCTAATAAAATGTATCGGGATATGCGTACTGTAGTGTGGTGGCACGAAATGAAGAAGAACGTATCCAGGTTTGTGGCTAGATGTTTGATTTGTCAACAAGTGAAAGCCAGCAGACAAAGACCAGCAGGACTGTTGCAGCCGCTAGACATCCCGGAGTGGAAATAGGAACACATAACGATGGATTTTGTGTCGGGATTGCCTCGATCCCAAGGAGGGAAGGATGCCATTTGGGTTATTGTGGACCGACTGACGAAGTCAGCTTACTTTATCCCCTTCAAGGTTGGTATATCCACCGAGAAGTTGGCAGCACTGTATATGCAGCATATCTACCGGATTCATGGAGTTCCGGTAAGTATTGTATTTGACAGAGATACCAGATTCACCTCTCACTTCTGGAAGAGCTTATATGACAGTTTGGGAACACAATTGAAGTTCAGCACCGCCTACCATCCCCAAACTGACGGACAATCGGAGAGAACAATCCAGACGCTAGAGGACATGCTGAGATCTTGTGTCTTAGAATTTGGAGGGTCTTGGAAAGACCACTTGCACTTGGTAGAGTTTTCCTACAACAACCGCTACAAAGCTAACATCGGTATGACTCCGTTCGAGATACTCTATGGACGTCGTTGCCACACTCCACTTGCTTGGGACGACGTAGGAGAAAGAGTACTGCTTGGACCTAAAATGGTGAACGATGCAGCAGAGAAGGTAAAGGTGATTAGAGACAAGCTCAGGATTGCTCAGGACAGACAGAAGCATTGGGCTGATAGCAGTCGTCGACCACTAGAGTTCGAAGTAGGAGATAGTGTCTTCGTCAAGATCTCCCCTACCAGAGGAACTATCAGATTTGGCAGAGTAGGAAAGCTGAGCCCCAGGTACATTGGTCCATTCGAAGTTTTTAGCCGAATTGGAGAAGTAGCGTACCGATTAGCTCTACCAGCTAATCTTGAAGGCGTGCACAACATTTTCTATGTTTCACAGCTCAGACGCTACATTCCGGATCCGAGCCACATCTTGGACCATTCAGAGCTGGAGATTGGACCCAGCCTCACAGTACCAGAGAAGCCAGTGGCAATTTTAGACAGAGGTGAGAAGAAAACTAGGAACTCTGTGATGCCCATAGTCAGAGTTATGTGGCGACACAATTCCCCAGGCGAGTCTACCTGGGAGCGAGAAGACGAGATGCGGGAGAAGTATCTGTATCTATTTGAGACCTGAGGTAACTCCTAACCCTATCCTTTAATTTCGATGACGAAATTTTCTAAGGAGGAAAGGTTGTGAAACCCGTAAATTTTAGTTTTTTATTTAAATAATTTATTTACTAAATTATTATTATAATCATTATTAATTATTAAATTAGAAAAATTATATTTCTAGAAAAATTATTATTCCTGGATTTTTAGTGTTGGACCTGACCCGTCCCGAACTCGTTTCGAACCCAAGCTCAGTTTTTTGAAAATAGTTTTGAAGTCTCTCAGTATATATATTTATATATATGAAAACAAAAAGAATTATTTTAACTTTCCTTAAAAAAAAACTTTTATTTAAAACTTTTATTTAAACTCGTTACTCTCATTCTCTCTCATTTTTCTTTACACCAGCAAGTGGAAACCTTTCCTTCCCAAACGCTCGCTCGGCCGAGCCCCTTGCGAAACCGCCACCCCGACTCCTCCTTTCATATTCTCGAAACCCCCAAAAATCGTTCCTATATTAACCCCTCATCCCCATCCTCTATCATCCATTCTCAAAAATTTTCCAAACTCTCCCAACCTCCACGCCCTAACCGAGCTCCTCTGGCCGCGCCCCTCGATGAATCTCCAGCCCCGACGCCGACCGCGCCCTCCGACGAGTCTGCGACTCCTCCGCCCGCTTCCAGAACCGCTGGCCACCGGCCTCCGCCAGATTCCGACCGCCGGCCTGCAGTCGCTTCCCGGCCGCGTGCCCCGCCCCTTTTTGCGCTCCTCTCCGGTTCCGAGCCGCTGTCTGCTTCTCGCGACCGGATCTGAGCGTTGTCCCGAGTTTTCCGCTGTCCGTACGGATAATTTTCCTTCTTTATTCATCTGAGAGCTCTAGCCAAGCACCCCAGGTATCTTCCGTGTCCCTGTGTCCCTCTCTTTGGTGTCGATGATGACATGGTCCCCGATCCCGCTATGGGAATCGGATCGATTCGAGGTTTCGGATTTTTCGAACTCCGTTTCGGAATGATTTCTGTAGTTTTTATTTTGTGATTCTGTGGTTTCTCGGAATTTCCGAGTTAAGTTCGGATTTTCCCATATATGGTTCTGTAGTTTTCGGTTTTCCGAATTTCATTTTGGATTCTTCGAATTTTATATTTCGGAATTCATGCTGTGATGTTGGGTTTAGTATTCTGGTTTCTTTTCGGATGTGGTTCTGATTATTCCAACTTCGATGTGGAATAGTCGGGCTTGTTTTCGAATTCGAGTTCGATAGATATGGAGTTCGGATTCTCGGATTTGGGATTTAAGCTGTGTTAATTCATTTTTATATATATAAATGGCTTTGAGATGGATTTTGGTTATGTATTGGCGTTATCCCCAAGTTTGGAATATTCTGGTTGTATCTTCCTATTATTGGGTTATTCCGATTACAAAGGAGATGTTGCCCGATTTTTTTTAAAAATATTTGAAAACTTTTCGGTTTATTTCTTGAGTTCGACTATAGTCATTTAACAGATATTGTTTGATTTTCGGATAATATTTTTGGTACTAGTAAATGCAAACGAAACCGAAATTTTCGGACGTTGGGGCATAAGCTAGAATACCGCATGATATTTTAGACCAAGTCTGAGACTTACCATATTTTTATATTTTAAATTAAATTATTATTTTAGAACGTATTACTGGCCAATAGTATTTTGGGTGCAGGGCCTCGGCCTGCTGAATAGACCGCTATCCGACGTTCAGAGTTCACCAGCAAAATTCAATTACTTTAAATTCGTGTAATTAATGTAAAGTGTTGTAAGGGCATAAGCCCAGTCCTTATTTATTTCTCTGTGGTTTTGTAGTTGCGTAATTTAGTTTTCGTTTCTTTTGGTTTTTTTCTAGTTTCGTTAGTTATCGATAAACGCGTAGAATAATAAATTAGATATTTATTTTTGTCACGACCCGGTCCCAATTCCTTGGGTCGAATCGGATCATGCCCAGCCTGCACCGTTGTTGAGACGGTGGCAGTAAGCTGTATCACTCATGCAGGTAATAAACAACACAGTCTAATTGTCACAACTTTAATAATTCGAATAGTTTAAAACTTTTTACAATAAAATGAAAGATACATCTGAAATACATTGTTTTCCACAAACATCATGAATTATAAAAGAAGAAGAAAAATCTAGGCAACCAGCTCATCAGTCTCGAGATCATCGTCCTCTAGTTGGGACCTCGGGAAATATCGCGGAACAAAGCCTCATCAGTGATACCTAAAATGTTGGGTCTCCAGTCAGGAGGGAGCAAAGTACAATTTATGCTAATTTGACAATTGAAATAATAATAGAATCATGCACTTTTAAACAATTTTAAAATCAACAATTTAAGCAGTTACAGTTTTAAAACAGTTACAGTTCTGTGATGTGAATAGGCAATGAAATATGACTGGCTTGGGTTTGTTACAGTTCAGATACGGCTTATCCCCGTGTGTATGAGGGGTAAGCTAATAGTTACAGTAGTTACAGTAGTTTGGATGTGGTCATACTCATTACACTACTCCCCCAGTCCCCAAGCAGTTACAGTAGTTACAGTAGTTACAGTCAATGCTCTCAGGGAGAGTTCCGTGTTGCATCGTGGTTTAAACTTGCAGTAAAGCGATTATTAAATAACTGTAAACTAACACAAAATGTACTTGCCTTCGTTTGACTGGATTTGAAAGGTTGAAGACTTCGAGATGGAAATTAGACTCGTCCTCGTAATCCTACATTCGAGAAGTTCGACTCAGAATCCAGGGTTACCAAGCTAACTATGCTAGTTGAAATCTCTAATTGTGTCATAATCAATTTTAATCTTTATCAATGCAATCACAAACAAAAATGCGATTATCGGTGCGTTGTAATTAATAACGAGGAAAAGATCATTTAACCTTGTATTTTGGAAAAACTCGTCGATACCAAATTAATTTGATTAAAACTTTGTATTTTCATAATTATAAATATAAAACTAAATTTCTTATTTTAGTGAGAAATACATGATCGTTAGTTAATATTAAAACTTGTAGATTTTAGGTGAGAAATTTTTTATTAATTTTTATATGAAAATAACTTTTATTAAATTTATTTGTATGCTATAAAAACTCGCAAAATCAGCAAATAACCAAAAATCCTACGCTACCAAATTACAGTTACAGAACCAACAACCAGCTGGGCTTATGCCCATTACAATTTATTTACATAAATTGAAATAAGACAGAAACGGTCGTTAGTTTTAAACTTTAAATAAATTAAATATGAATAAAATTAAATGATAAAAATAAAGATAAAATAATTATTTATCGAGTCTCAGATATGGTCCAATCTTCAACTAGGCTAATGTCTCAACGTCCGGGCGAGGCCGGTTTCGTTTGCACTTAACCGGGGCCCATTGACCGATACGGTCGTCGCCCAAAATCTAAATATTAAATAAAATTCCGAAATCCATTTTAAATTCATTTTTAAAAATATTTTTGAATTTACGGAAAAATCCGGCAGCATTTTCTCTATTTTTGGTCAACCCAAAAACTGGGAAATACGCCGATAATTTTCCTGTAAATCCCAAACCAGGGAAACCCAATATATATATATAAAGATAATCCACAACCAATCCACAGATTAATTCGGGACGACCCGAAATAATTTCGGAAGTCCGAATTCAACCAAAAACGTCACAACACTATACCGAAAATATCCGGAAACCCAAAATATACCGAAATCCAATTTTTGAAAAGTTCCGGAAAATCCAAACAATCAACAGAACCTTTCCGAAGGTTCCAAAAAATACGACGTCGCTAAAACCGAATTCCCAAGAGGAAATCGGGGACCTTTCTCATCACAGACAGTAGAGAAATAGGACGGGACAGGGGTTATACCTCGGGTTGCTCGGCTAGAGCTCTCAGATGCAAAAATAAAGAAAGAATAATCCGCGAATAGCAGGTCAGGAACAACCGAAGCGCTGGACAGCGCTGGACGATGCCGCGAAAGCGCGGGAAGACGCTGCGGGAACGTCGAAGGGCACTGGAAAACGCGTCGGGGCGCTGCACAGGGGCTGCACCGGCGAAGAACGCCGACGAAGGGGCGCTGGAGGCGTCGGGGTCGGACGCCGGAGGTGCGCCGGGCGGGGTCGGAGCTAGGGGACAGCGCTGCGGGGTCCGGGCGGCCGGGGCGCGCTGGGGCCAGGGGTCGGGCGGCTGAAGGAGCCGACGGCGGGAGCCGGCTGCGCGGGGAGGGGCGCCGCGCGGGCTGGATCGGTCGGGGAGGAGGTCGACGGAAGTTGCGGGGCTCGAATCCGCGAGTGAGGGGCTTCGGGAAGGAGGCTGGGGAGCGGCCTCAGGGCGTCGGAGAGGAGGCCGGAAGGGGCGCCGTTGGCCGGGTACTCGGAGAGCTCGGGTACGTCGCTCTGAAGGGGAGTGGGGTATGAGGAAAATTTTGTGAGGGGAGAGATTAAGTGGAGATGGGGTGGTTCTCCTCTGGGACAAAATAGATAGGGAGGGAAAGATGGGTCTGAGAGTGAAAAAGTGTGGAGTAATAAAAGGGTGCGAGGAGTTATGGTGTGTGAGCTGTAGTAACCGTAGGGGAGGAAAGTAAAGGGGTGAGGGGAGAATAGAACGTGGGGTGAGTGGAGAGATTTGATCCACTCGGACCAGATCCAAAAGAATGAATATTTATTTTATTATATATTTTTTTTATTTAAAAGAGAATCAGATTTTCAAAGAAAAGGTTAGGTCCGGGTCTGGGTTCGGGAATCGGGTCCGGGCTCGGGTCTGGTCAACAACCAAAATCCAACTTTATTATTTTCGAAATTAATTTTTAACACTAAAAAATAATACTAATAATAATTATAATATTAATATTAATTCACATTCAAAACTGGGTTTCACAATCTTCCCTCCTTAGAAAATTTTGTCCTCGAAATTTAAAAGGTAGAGTAGGAAAATCAAACAGCTACGGGTACTACGCCCGTAACTCAGGTCCAACAATAAAAATTTTCAAGGCAGTCGTGGATGAGACGGTTTAGGGACAAGTTTCATTTATGATATCATCCATGCAGAAAAATACAAAAGCGAACCAAAGTACACGAGGTTGATCAGACCATCATGCACCAGTCCTGATTAGACAATATATTAGTGGGTGCACCCAATAAAATACCATCATGATCAAGCTTGATAAAGAGATAGCTTACAAAACTAGGCTAACTTCGTCAGCATCAGTCAAGTTTAGAACGAAAAGATAAGAAATAGGAGTTTATGTGATAGCTCAAAATCTGATCTTCTTCTCACCTCTGACTACGCTTGCAACTGGTTTCTCTGGCTCTGAAAGGTTGAGTCCAATCTTCAGCTCTGAATTATCCAATATGTGACTCGGATCCGGATTTTAGCGTCTGAGCTAGCCTCAATTTTCCCAGCTCCGTCAAAACTGATTGTTCCTCTGGTAGGAGAAACTTCACAGAAACGCTATCTCCTTCTTCAAACTCCACTGGTCGACCACTAATATCAACCCAATGCTTCTGTCTATCTTGGGCAATCCTGAGCTTGTCTCTAATCACTTTCACTTTCTATGCTGCGTCAGTCACCCTCTCTGGCCCCAGTAGTACTCTTTCTCTTACGTCGTCCCATGCAAGTGGAGTGCGGCAACGACGTCCATAAAGAGCTTCAAATGGGGTCATACCAATGCTAACTTGGTAACTGTTATTGTAGGAGAATTCTACTAAATGCAAGTGGTCCTCCCAAGACCCTCCAAATTCCAAGATGCAAGATCTCAGCATATCTTCTAGCGTCTGGATGGTCCTCTCAGATTGTCCATCAGTTTAGGGATGATAAGCTGTGCTGAACTTCAGTTTTGTTCCCAAGCTGTCATGCAAACTCTTTCAAAAATGTGCGATAAATCTAGTATCTCGGTCAGATACAATACTTACCGGTACTCCATGAATCCGGTAGATATGTCGTATGTACAGTTCTGCCAACTTCTCGGTGGATAAACCAACCTTGAAGGGAATAAAGTGTGCCGACTTAGTCAGTCGGTCCACAATAACCCAAATGGCGTCCTTCCCTTCTTAGGATCGAGGCAGTCCTGACACAAAGTCCATTGTTATATGCTCCCACTTCCACTCCGGAATGTCCAGCGGCTGTAGAAGTCCTGCGAGTCTTTGTCTGTTAGCCTTCACTTGTTGGCAAATTAAGCATCTAGCCACAAATCTGGATACATCTTTCTTCATTCCATACCACCAAACGATGGTACGCATATCCCGATACATCTTATTAGCTCCAGGATGTATGGAATACTGCGACTGGTATGCTTCTTGCATCAGCTCATTCCTTAATTCGCCAGATGGTACACACAGTCTCGTACCATTCTTCAATGCTCCATCACTGGCGATAGAGAAACCTTCAAGTGTTCCTGCCAGCACTTCATCTCTGAGTTTGCAAAGTGTCTCGTCTTGAAGCTGCGTCTCCTTGATTTTGTCCATCAGACTCGAGCTCACTTGCAACTTCATCAACAAAGAATCAGCATCCAGCTCCTTCCTTCCAGGTAGTATAGTCTCCAGTCCAAGCTTCTCGATGTCCTCTAGCAGGTGCCGCTCCTTGGTCAAAAATATCGCCATAGGGTATCGACTAAGTGCATCTGCGACCACATTAGTCTTACCTGGGTGGTACTGTAGATCGATGTCAAAATCCTTTATCAGCTCCAGCCATCTTCTTTGCCTCATGTTCAGCTCCTTCTAAGTGAATTCATACTTGTGGTCTGTAAATATTTCTACTCTCTCTCCATAAAGGTAATGCTTCCATAACTTTGATGCAAAATATCACCGCTGCAAGCTCCAAATCATGTGTGGGATAGTTCTTCTCATGAGTTCGTAATTGCCTAGATTCATAAGCAATCACTTTCCATGTTGTTGAAGAACGCAACCCAGTCCATTACCTGAGGCATCACTGTAGATTGAGAAACCACCAGTTCCTGCGGGTAGCGCAAGGATTGGTGCAGTGGTAAGTCTCTTCTTCAGCTCCTCGAATGATGCCTGGCAATCTTCCGTCCAGATGAACTCTTCATTCTTTCGAGTGAGCTTCGTCATCGGCTCAGCAATTCTAGCAAAACCCTTCACGAACTTCCGGTAGTAGTCAGCCAAGCCCAAGAAACTCCTGATTTCAGCAACTGAGCTTGGGGTAGACCACTTCTCAACAGCGGCTATCTTCTTCGGATCCACAGAAATTCTTTCTCCGCTTCTCCTTCCTCAAAGTTTCCATAACTTTCCTGAGGTGCTCTTCGTGCTCCTCTTTCGTCTTTGAATAGATCAGAATGTCATCGATGACGACAACAACAATTGATCTAAGTATTCATGGAAAACCTTGTTCATAAGGTTCATGAACACCGTAGGAGCATTCGTCAGTCCAAATGGCATGACCAAGAATTCAAACTGCCCATACTTAGTGTTGAATACCGTCTTGGGAATATCTTCCTTCCTGACCCTGATCTGGTGGTAGCCAGATCTAAGATTTTCCCAATCTCTTGCGACAAATATTGGTGACCAGGCCTTTTGCAGTAGTCACACACCAATAGCTTCTTACGATATGACTGCCGGATAGGGCTCAAAATGTCTTCTAGATTCAGAGGTACCCCTCCTAGGGTGAGGTTCCACTCCAACTTGGTTTAAGATAGCTAAGGCTACATCATTGACGTTCTTCATGTCTTCTCTCGTGATATTCATCTGTTCCTGCTGGACTTCATCTTGAGCTTTCTGGAACTCCAGGATTTCTTGAAATAGGGCAACCATTTGGGAGGTGTTTGCTGGTACTGGTAGAGCAACAGGAATGGATACTCCACCAAAGAAATGCAACTCAGTTTGAGAAGAGGTAGGATTCGCCAGTGTAGTAAAAACTTCACTGGATGCATCATGGGGACGGTCAATCAGCCGCGAGGGAATAACCCTGGACTTGGTTGAGGAGATGGGGTATGATCCGTAGATGACACCTCATCGCCAGCAGGATTGGTCTTATCCTTGGTTATATTCTGGAAGGTTTAGGGTACAAACATAATCAAGGTAGCCTACCAGTCTATAATCAAACAAAAATATTTATTTATATATAATTCGAACCTATGATGTGACAAATCAATGTTCTAGTGTTCTAATTGTTTCTAAGTATGTTTTCTAAAGTTGTTGTTCATGGACCTGCATGGGCCACCACTAAAAACATGTCACAACCCGGTCCCAATTCCTTGGGTCGAATCGGATCATGCCCAGCCTGCACCGTTGTTGAGACGGCGACAGTAAGCTGTATCACTCATGCAGGTAATAAACAACATAGTCTAATTGCCACAACTTTAATAATTCGAATAGTTTAAAACTTTTTACAATAAAATGAAAGATACATCTGAAATACATTGTTTTCAACAAATATCATGATTTATAAAAGAAGAAGAAAAATCTAGGCAACCAGCTCATCAGTCTCGAGATCATCGTCCTCTAGTTGGGACCTCGGGAAATATTGCGGAACAAAGCCTCATCAGTGATACCTAAAATGTTGGGTCGCCAGTCAGGAGGGAGCAAAGTACAATTTATGCTAATTTGACAATTGAAATAATAATAGAATCATGCACTTTTAAACAACTTTAAAATCAACAATTTAAGCAGTTACAGTTTTAAAACAGTTACAGTTCTGTGATGTAAATAGGCAATAAAATATGACCGGCTTGGGTTTGTTACAGTTCAGATACGGCTTATCCCCGTGTGTATGAGGGGTATGCTAATAGTTACAGTAGTTACAGTAGTTTGGATGTGGTCATACTCATTACACTACTCCCCCAGTCCCCAAACAGTTACAGTAGTTACAGTAGTTACAGTCAATCCTCTCAGGGAGAGTTTCGTATTGCATCGTGGTTTAAACTTGCGGTAAAGTGATTATTAAATAACTGTAAACTAACACAAAATATACTTGCCTTGGTTTGACTGGATTTGAAAGGTTGAAGACTTCGAGATAGAAATTAGACTCGTCCTCGTAATCCTACATTCGAGAAGTTCGACTCAGAATCCAGGGTTACCAAGCTAACTATGCTAGTTGAAATCTCTAATTGTGTCCTAATCAATTTTAATCTTTATTAATGCAATCACAAACAAAAATGCGATTATCGGTGCGTTGTAATTAATAACGAAGGAAAGATCATTTAACCTTGTATTTTGAAAAAACTCGTCGATACCAAATTAATTTGATTAAAACTTTATATTTTCATAATTATAAATATTAAACTAAATTTCTTATTTTAGAGAGAAATACATGATCGTTAGTTAATATTAAAACTTGTAGATTTTAGGTGAGAAAATCTTTATTAATTTTTATATGAAAATAACTTTTATTAAATTTATTCGTATGCTACAAAAACTCACAAAATCAGCAAATAACCAAAAATCCTACGCTACCAAATTACAGTTACAGAACCAACAACCAGCTGGGCTTATGCCCATTACAATTTATTTATATAAATTGAAATAAGACAGAAACGGTCGTTAGTTCTAAACTTTAAATAAATTAAATATGAATAAAATTAAATGATAAAAATAAAGATAAAATAATTATTTATCGAGTCTCAGATATGGTCCAATCTTCAACTAGGCTATTGCCTCAACGTCCGGGCGAGGCTGGTTTCGTTTGTACTTAGCCGGGGCCCATTGACCGATACGATCGTCATCCAAAATCTAAATATTAAATAAAATTCCGAAATCTATTTTAAATTCATTTTTAAAAATATTCTTGAATTTACGGAAAAATTCGGCAGTATTTCCTCTATTTTTGGTCAACCCAAAAACTGGGAAATACGCCGATAATTTTCCTGCAAATCCCAAACTAGGGAAACCCAAAATATATATATAAAGATAATCCACAACCAATCCACAGATTAATTCGGGACGACCCGAAATAATTTCGGAAGTCCGAATTCAACCAAAAACGTCACAGCACTATACCGGAAATATCCGAAAACCCAAAATATACCGAAATCTAATTTTCGAAAAGTTCCAAAAAATCCAAACAATCAACAGAACCTTTCCGAAGGTTCCAAAAAATACGACGTCGCTAAAACCGAATTCCCAAGAGGGAATCGGGGACCTTTCTCATCGCAGACAGTAGAGAAATAGGACGGGACAGGGGTTATATCTCGGGTTGCTCGGCTAGAGCTCTCAGATGCAAAAATAAAGAAAGAATAATCCGCGAATAGCAGGTCAGAAACAACCGAAGCGCTGGACGATGCCGCGAAAGTGCGGGAAGACGCTGCGGGAACGTCGAAGGGCGCTGGAAAACGCGTCGGGGCGCTGCACAGGGGCTGCACCGGCGAAGAACGCCGACGAAGGGGCGCTGGAGGCGTCGGGGTCGGACGCCGGAGGTGCGCCGGGCGGGGTCGGAGCTAGGGGCCGGCGCTGCGGGGTCCGGGCGTCCGGGGCGCGCTGGGGCCAGGGGGTCGGGCGGCTGAAGGAGCCGACGGCGGGAGCCGGCTGCGCGGGGAGGGGCGCCGCGCGGGCTGGATCGGTCGGGGAGGAGGCCGACGGAAGTTGCGGGGCTCGGATCCGCGAGTGAGGGGCTTCGGGAAGGAGGCTGGGGAGCGGCCTCAGGGCGTCGGGGAGGAGGCCGGAAAGGGCGCGGTTGGCCGGGTGCTCGGAGAGCTCGGGTGCGTCGCTCTGAAGGGGAGTGGGGTATGAGGGAAATTTTGTGAGGGGAGAGATTAAGTGGAGATGGGGTGGTTCTCCTCTGGGACAAAATAGATAGGGAGAGAAAGATGGGTCTGAGAGTGAAAAAGTGTGGAGTAATAAAAGGGTGCGAGGAGTTATGGTGTGTGAGCTGTAGTAACCGTAGGGGAGGAAAGTAAAGGGGTGAGGGGAGAATAGAACGTGGGGTGAGTGGAGAGATTTGATCCACTCGGACCAGATCTAAAAGAATGAATATTTATTTTATTACATTTTTTTTATTTAAAAGAGAATCAGATTTTCAAAGAAATGGTTAGGTCCGGGTCTAGGTTCGGGAATCGGGTCCGGGCTCGGGTCTGGTCAACAACCAAAATCCAACTTTATTATTTTCAAAATTAATTTTTAACACTCAAAAATAATACTAATAATAATTATAATATTAATATTAATTCACATTCAAAACTGGGTTTCATAATTTTATATAGAAAATTAAATAATTTTCCCATATTTAGTTAATGATAAAATATAAGTTTATATTATTTAAACAAGTTCATGTTTTTCTCATTTAAAGAAAAATCTAGTTTTTAAATATATTACAAAATACAAAGTTTTGCCAAATAATCGAAAAATGCGAGTTTTCTCAATAAAAGTTAAATTGACTTTTAATTCATTAAATTAATAATTATAAATCGCATCGATACGCGTGTTATGATAGTTTAATTAAAAACTTGACTAGGTTCAAATTTTAGAGATTATAACTAGAACACCTAGACATGGTTCAAATATGGTTCTAAGACATGGTTCTCAACTGTAGGATTTCGAGGACGTATTTGATTTCCTCCTCGGTACCAACTTCCCGATCCAGTCATTCAAACCAGGGCAAGTACGGTTATGTTTATTTTTCAATTTAGTTAATAATTGTAATATTGCAAGATTAAACCACATTGCTACATGAATTCCCTCCTAGAGTATTGATTGTTATTGATTGGGGGATTGGGGGAGTAGTATAGTGTTCTATGACCAATACCTTTATATTGCATAATTGTGTGAGCTTACTACTTTTCACGCGAGGATAAGCCGTTTCGTATCACTAGGATACTATTTTACAACCCAAGCCGGTCATAAGCATTACATACTCAAATCAAATTGTTTTCAATTGTGAAAAATTGCTGGAAAATATTGTTCAAGTATTTTAAACTGTTTAAAATTGTAAATTTCTAATTATTAGTTGAATTGTTAAATTTTCATAATTGTACTTTGCTCCTTTCCTGACTGGATTCCCCACCCCCAATAGGTTCCATTGATGATGCTGAGCTATTGATTAATAGCTATTACGACCCTGAGCTCTATCCAGCTGTGCTGCCAGAGTCCCAATCGGACGATGTTGATCCCGGGGCTGATGAGCCAACTTTCTAGATGATGATTTACCTTTTAGTTTTGACGTTGAATAAAAAGACAGTTTTATTTTATCAGTTGTATCAGATGAATATTTTGTTAGACAAGTTTTTATTATTCAAAATTTTAGATGTTGTGACAAATATATTGTGTTATTGTGATTACCTGCATTTGGATACAGCTTACTGCCGCCGTCTCACAACGGTGCTGGCTGGTCATGATCCGATTCGACCCAACAATTTGGGACCGGGTCGTGATAGCTGTAATCTAAATTGGGAGTAGATTTTATTGGATTAGACTTTAAATAGTTTAAATTAAAGATGAGATTTATCTAGTTTTAAATTTGGATTAGATTTTTATTGACATGGCTTTAAAATTAATATGAGATTTATCCATTGGGATTTAAATCGTTCTTAATCCTTATCTAATTAGGATTCCTCCACCCTATTTATAAGGGAGCCTTTCAACATTTTTTCTCCACAAATGTTTTTCAAAAAAAAATTCACCACCAATGTGTGTGTACCGTGTCAGTGTTCACCCTCTTCGTGTCAGTCTGTGTTGGCCTCGAGTCTGATCCCAGGTGTCTTTCCACTATCATAATTTCTCTCTTTTTCGTCCAAAATATCCAAAAATTATCATAAAAATCAGCCTCAACTGTAGCAACTTTGAAGAGTCGTAACTCCCAACTCCGGACTCTGTTTCACCTCCAATTTTTTTTTGTTTGAACCGTATTGAGGTTAGGTTTGATAATCTATATTTTATTTTTCAAAATTCATAATATATATTTATGTAAAAAATTTGAGTGCCAGTTGTCCAAAACTCGAGTCGTCGTACTATTTTTGAGATTTTGGGAGATCCCTAACTCGATTTTGCGATCTGTTTGATGTTTTGGAAATCTGACATGATGATCTATAGCATGCAAATTTTTTCAAAAATTAGTTTTAAAATTTAAAATTTATTTTGGGCTAATGTATATTTATATTATTTTGTGGTATTTAAAATAAGCTTTTGAGCTAAAAATATTATTGTAATATTTTCTACCTAACTAAAATATTTTTTCTCTAAAAATAAGATTCCTAGATTTTTAAAGTATTTTCCAAAATTATTTAAATGAATAAAAATGGTAGTTTCCAAACTAAAACTTATTTTCAAGTATATATTTATCTAAATATTTTGGGGTAATAAAATAGAGTTTTCAAGTATTATAAATATTTTCTAAAATAGTATAAGTATTTTCTCCACAAAAATCCCATTGATTATTACGGCTGATCATGGCTAATCGTATTTTCTATTCACTTATGAAACTGGACTTCCTTATTTCGACCCTAGCAAATTGGACTTTTTTGGACTCAATGGAACAGTCTGTGCCATCATCGGAGGCCATCTTGTGAAATTGTTCCACCAAAGTCGATTATGTGCCATCATGATCATCGTACCACACCAAGCACCACACAAGGAAAATATACCTTGCCTTATTTACAGTATCATTACATGCTTAAATTCTTTTCTCTTACATAACATGATTATTAGTAGTTGTTTTTTATTGTTGTCCATTTATATGTGTTCTTCTATAATGTATCTAGTGGGTGACTTGTCATTGTGTTAAATCATATATGTTGATGGAACCAGTATCTTACGAGAGTCGTACCGAATCTTGGGGTGGAAAGGACGAGTGAGTCATAACTGTGCTGCTATTCCTATTTTTGTTTATTCTCAACCTGAGAGTCCAAGCAAGGGCGAAGGTTGATTGCTTGAAGCTAACCTGAGAGTCCACGCACGGGCGAGGGTTGGCTGTTGTTCAAACCTTAGAGTCCATGTATGGACGAGGGTTTGATTATTCGTTTGACTTTTTTCCACGTGTTCACATAGGAACTTGGCATTTGTTACCTATTTTCTTTCCAACAGTTCATTTATGCATAGTTGTTCTTATATGGATGTATAGTTGTTGCTTAGTCATTTTTGTTTCTTTCTTAGTCATTCTCTGTGCATTTTATTACTGTCATAGAAGGCATGTTTTTATGTATCTTGCTACGTCCCTCTGAGGACCTGGTGATTTCTCTAGGTGTGTGTATTTTCTTGACTTTCTGCAGGAGTTTCCGCCAGGATCATGATCTCCTCTTTCCTATCGAAGATGACATGATCTTGGATCATACTTACTGTCTGTATTCTTTATTTTGTTATTTCCTTTTTCTAGTTTCATGCTGGCAGTGGATTTGTCTCTATACAACAACTTGTACAATAAAATTTTATATTTTGATTCTACAATATCTTTATTCTTTATTCTTTTATTTGTGGATGAGATTAGTTAGCCATGATTCTATGCATTTGATTCTATAATATCATTATTTTTTTATTTTGTAGATGAGATTAGTTAGCCATGATTATATTGCATTTATAGCTTATGCAAATTTATTATAGGCTGGCATGTTTACGTACCTAGTCATACGTATTTTAGGACTGTCATAACAGTACCGTTATGTTCTGACGGTACACCAATGAGGTAGATTTTTCTAGACAAAGAGTTTATGCCTTTGATGGTCGACATACCGACAGTGTATCGGACTGTTCCGACGGTACACCGGTACGACAGATATAGTTGTGTAAACCCCTAAAATCTAGGAGTATTTTTTATATAATTATTTTATAATCATTTTTATCAGTTGATCATATTTTATTATTTATTATTATTGAAATGAACAATGCTATTAGCTAAGAATGATTAAATACGAGATTTTTTTATACGAAATATAAATTTCTAGAGGTTACAAATATTTTACGTTTTAGTAGATTTTTGGTATATTTATAATGTAGGTTATATATGTTTCTAGAATTTAATTATGTGATTATTAATGATTTAATAAATAATATGTATAGTAAGGGTTTTTAGTTATTAAGTTGATAATGAATAATTATTTTGGAATAAAAGGTTATTGTGTTTTACATAATATTTTGTTAGGAATATTATAATAACTACTTAAAATATTTTTTACTTTTTTGGGGGGATTTAGGATATATAAAATAGGTGTGTATATAAGTATTTATTATATGAATAAATAGTATAATAGAAAAGAAAAAACCAAAGGAACATCTCACGAGTAATTGAATTACTTATGAGATATACAACCCCGTCCCACCCGATAGAAAAGAACGAGAAGAACTCTGTTCTTCGTTCAAAGAATTTTTTGAATCAAATCTTTCAAATTTAAATCCATTCAAACCCTCATCAAATCTTTAGGGAATTATCCTTTAGCAAATCAAATTCAAATCTCGATTTAAACAAGATTTACACCTACGAAACTGTGTTCGAAACTCGTTATATATATTACCATCAGTTTCAAACTTTGAAGAAAGCAAAAAAAAATCTTCGAAGGCTAAAGACCAGCGCCTGCCTGGCACTGTACTATCGTGTGTCGTCGGAGCACCGCCGCAACTGACCACCACCCACCGACGAACATTAGAACACCCAGAACTGGGGAAGCCCTGTTTCGGTCTGTCAACTATGGTCAGGTACACATGTTTGAACTCAGTTTTCGTCCTTCCCGCTCGACCAAATTTTGATCTACGAAATCCGACACATAGAAAACCTAAACCTATGCGCACCCCTTCAAGTAGATTTAATTCTACAACCATATATTATCCAGGAAATCAATTCAAAAGGAAAAACTGTTTGTAAACAGTTTTTGAGACAGTCCAACCACCCTATTTGGAAGCCAATTCCTGGACAACGGATTGATGAACTTTAAATTCTGTTTGAACAGAATTATAGATGACCTAACCACCAATAAAACCTAGTTTTTAGATTTAATTGTAGTCTTTTATTTATAGTTTAATTCTAGTTCTAAACCAAGAAAAAGAATTTAGTTTTCAAACAATGAATTTCTATAACTTTATTCGATAAGGCGTTCGTCCCGACAAACCGGATGATGAGGTCACGAACCAAAAGCATCGAAAGGTGCGTATCGACTTCGCGGACGTGTGGGATTTAACGAAACTCGATTTTGTTGCGTGTGCATGACGAAATTGAGGCGTATCGATCGAGATAATCCGTATCGGCATCTTTGCAAACTAGCCCGCAACTTCGTGCACACGATGTCATTTTTCTGGTCATGTGAGCCAAGTTTGGTCTGATTTTGAGAAGGTCGACCGAAATGCTATTTTGGTGGGCCCACGACCGATCCAATGGGCGAGATTATTACAGCTCACCGAAATCCAAATTTGGACATACAATTGAGTTTGTATTATCAAACCAGACCCTTAGACATATAACTTGATGACTTTAGATACCGTAGGTATTGGCATGCTTTTTGGTGCAAAGTGGATCCAACAGCGGACACCAATTTGACCCGAAATTATTTGCCCCTGTGTCCAGAATTGGACTTATGGGTGGGCGATCTTAGATATTTCTTTTATTTCAAAAATGTTGGTGATGTCTATTTCAGCATCCGAAGAAGTTCGCGGAAGTTGGCCTTCATTGCTTCATTGATCTGACGTTTTGAGTTACGAGATACTGCCATTCTGCACACTACCTCCAGGCCAGATACCTTGTCATATTTCTATTTATCTACTTTAGCTCATTATATAACATGCATTTCATTTATTTATTATTTAATTTCTACAATATGAAACTGTTATGCTAAATCCATTTAAATGCAAATTACTGTTAGTTATGTTTCCTTTTTGTTATTTTATTTTTATGCACATTTGACCTAGAAGTAACCACCTTTTCTTGTGCCGTATTCATGGCCTTGACACTTGTGTACCACGAAGTCGTGAGTCATATATAGATCTCAGACTTGTACATCGACCATGCATCGGTGCGTACAGGCCAAGTGTTAGGTATAACTGCTAATAAAATGCATACCGCTCAACTTTATTTGTCATGTCGGATATAATCCACTTGTAGGGTTTACATGACAATCCTTATGAGCTCCTTAAGGGGACATCATCAACCCGATGTATCCGGACATGGATTCCATTTATAATCAATAATCCATCATATATACAATATTATTACCCAATTCATAGAGGTTGTTGACCCATAATGAATCTCACTCTTTCATGAGTCGAAGTAATGCACACTTCATATACATGTCTATTATTATATCCGGATTAAGAGCACAAGCATCCATAATAACAGAGATATTTATTCACTTATGTAGTCAGTACAAATAGAACAACCTCAAGTAGTCATGTTTAATACACATAAAGTGTACTAGTATAAATCTATAGTCAAGATAGACTAATACTATATTACATTACAACCTTTCCAATAGATTGTCCAAGTCCATCTAGGTTGTGAACTATTTATATACTCTATAGGGAACTGATAATAAGATTTTATGTGTTACACCACACACCATATTATCTACAATATAGAATATCAGACATTTGCATTAACACTTGCAACAAATATAATACGCAAACATTTGCCCATATGATTTTCATTCAAAATTGAAGGAAATAAGGTTACTACAAAAGTGATGCTTTTAGTATATAACCTTAACTATCTCCCACTTATACTCAAAGTATTGTTTTTCAGTATACTGTTACAAATCTCCCACTTATACTTAAAGCCGTGCTGCTACACATCTGACTCCCATTCCCTCAACATGACTATCAAAAGCCTTAGCTGGTAAGCTCTTTGTAAAGGGATCAGCTAGGTTGTCGGCTGATGCTATCTTGATCACAACAACTTTTTCTTTCTTTACGAAATCTTGTATCTGGTAGTACTTGCGCTCAATATGTTTACCTGTCTTATGGGCTCGTGATTCCTTCGAGTTTACAACTGCACCACTATTATCACAATAAAGTATAATAGACTTAAGCAAACTAGGTACCACATCCAAGTCCAACAGAAAGTTTTTGAGCCAAACCGCTTCTTTGGCTGCCTTAGAGACTGCCATATACTCGGCTTCTATGGTGGAATCAGCAATACATTTTGCTTGATACTCCTCTATACAATGGCTCCACCTTCCAAAGTAAACACATAACCAGAGGTAGATTTCCTGGAATCCATATCTGACTGAAAATTTGAGTCTGTATACCCCAAGGGAACTAAACTATCTGTCTGGTAAACTAGCATATACTCTTTAGTCCTTTTCAGGTACTTCAAAATATGCTTTACGGCAATCCAGTGCTCTTGTCCTGGGTTAGACTGATATCTGCTGACCATGCCTACGGCAAGCAGATGTCTGGTCTCATACATTGCATTGCATACATTAAGCTTCCTACTGCTGAAGCATAAGGAACTGCTTTCATGTTCTCTATCTCTTTAGGTGTCCTCGGACACTGCTCCTTTGATAGAGCAATTCCATGTCTAAAAGGTAAGAAACCTATTTTAGAATTTTGCATACTAAAACGAGTTAGTACAGTATCGATATAGGAAGCTGGGGATAAGCCCAACATCCTTTTCTTACGATCTCTTAGAACTTTGATCCCAAGGATGTGACCTACTTCTCCCAAGTCCTTCATATCAAACTGTTTGGATAACCATACCTTTATTACACCTTCATATTGTTTCCAATGAGCAAGATGTCATCCATATAAAGTACTGGAAACACCACCATGTTTCCGTCATACTTTCTGTATATACATGATTTATCCTGACATTGATTAAATCTATACGATTTTATCACCTGATCAAAACAAGATCTAGAAGCTTGCTTAAGTCCATAAATGGACTTCTTGAGCTTACAAAAAGATGCTCTTGGATCTTTTCAATGAACACGTCTGGTTGCTTCGTATAGACGTCTTCCTCAAGACTTCCATTAAGGAAAGCTGTCTTGACATCCATTTGCCAAATCTCATAATCAAGATGAACTGCAATAGATAAAAGAATCCAGATAGACTTAAGCATGGCTACTAGAGAAAAAGTTTCCTCATAATCGATACCCTCTCTTTGAGTAAAACCTTTTGCTACAAGCCGAGCTTTAAAGGTTTCAACCTTACCGTCTGATCCTTTTTTTCTCTTATAGACCCACTTGCATCCAATGGCTTTTACACCAACGCGTGGTTCTACAAGCTCCCAGACCTGATTAGAATCCATAGATTCTATTTCAGATATCATTACTTTTTGCCAAGACTCTGCATCTTTATCTTGGAGTGCTTTATTGTAGGTACATGGATCATAATCTTGTTCCTTAGGAACAAAGTCTGACGACTCTCCCAAGAACATATATCTATCAGGTTGTATCATAACCCTCCCACTACGACGAGGCACTATCAATTGTGGTATAACATTTGTGACATGTTGTGTAGTTATTTGTGGTTCATCCTCTTGTACTGTTGGTACTGAAGTACTTGGTGCCTCACCTCTCAGTTCTTCTAGAATAACTCTACTTGTGGGTTTATGGTTCATCACATAGTCTTCCTCCATGAATCGGGCATTGATGCTAACAATGACCTTCTGATCCTTAGGACTATAAAATAAACCTCATTTCGTTCCTCTTGGATAGCCTACAAACAAGCGTGCTTCTGTACGAGATTCCAACTTATCTGCTTTCCCATTCAGCACATGTGCTGGACTACCCCAAATGCGAACATGTTTCAGACTAGGCTTACGTCCAATCCACAGCTCTGTGGGAGTAAGAGGTACTGACTTAGAAGGAACCAAGTTCAAAATATAAGCTGCAGTCACTAAGGCATATCTCCAAAACGAATCTAGTAAATCCGAATAACTCATCATTGATCTAACCATCTCCATAAGAGTTCTATTCCTTCTTTCGGCTACACCATTCTGCTGGGGCGTTCCAGGTGCAGTCAATTGGGATGTAATCCCAGCCTCTGATAAATAATCTCTAAACTCTCCAAAGAGGTGCTCGCCACCACGATCTGATCGTAATGACTTGATACATTTTCTATGATGTTTCTCCGTCTCAGCCTTGTACTCTGTGAATTTCTCAAAGTACTCAGACTTACGGTGCATCAAATAAATGTATCCTTACCTTGAATAATCGTCGATAAATGTGACAAAATATTCAAAGCCACCTCTAGCTTGGATAGTCATGGTTCCACACAAATCAGAATGAACCAATTCTAACATATCTTTGGCCCTATACCCCTTTGCCGTAAAAGGCCTTTTGTTTATTTTATCTTCTAAGTAGGATTCACAGACTGGTAGTGCCTCCACTTCCAATGAACTCAAAGGTCCATCTCCAACCAGTTTTTGAATCCTTCTTAGGTTAATATGCCCCAATCGCAAGTACCAAAGATATGTTTGGTTCATACAAGAAGGTTCTTTTCTCTTATTTAAGTTAGATGACATGTTATTCATTTTTATAAGTTGTATTGTAGGAGAAATATGATTATTGACATTAAGATTATCAACCAATGTACCAGAACAGATAAAATGCTTATTCTTTCTAATAACAATATTATCATTAAAATAAACTGAATATCCATCCTTAATCTAACATAGAAACAGAAACTAAATTCCTTTTAAGTGAAGGTGCATAAAGACAATCTCTCAATGTCAAAGGCTTATTTCTACCAAAAGATAAAGTAACATATCCTAATGCAATGACCGCTACTTTTGTAGCATCATCCATGAACAAGCATATCTCTCCGTCACTGAGCCGTCTGGTTTTCTGTAACCTCTATAATGTATTACAGACATGATTAGTGGCTCATGTATCTACACACCAGGTGCCGGTGATAACACCGCTAAACATGTTTCAACTACTAGTAAATGAGATATACCTTCTTTGTTTCCTTATTTAAGAAGTGGACAATCTGTCTTCCAATTTCCTGACCCTTTGCACTTGAAACATTTACCTTTCGGCTTTTTCACCGTACCTTGAGGTTCCATGCCCTTCTTTGCTGAGTTTGCCTATTTCTGAATGTTATTCTTCTTCTTACTTCCTTTTGGCTTAGAAGTAGAAGCATTTTCAGAAACAAAAACATGACCACTCTGCCTAAAGAGAGATTCTACATCCTGTAGTTCTTTTGCAAGTTCTGCCAAACTATACAACCTTTTGTTCATATTGTAATTAAGGCAGAAATTGTCAAAACTTTTAGGCAGAGTCCCAAGAATGATATCGACCTAGGATTCCCCATCGATTTCAGCTCTAAGGATCTCCATCTCATTCAGATGACCCATCATCTTGAGAACATGATCCCTTACTGGTGTACCCTCAGCCTTTTTTGTATTCATCAAACACTTCATAGTAAACTGTCTAGCTGCTCTACTCTGATGTCCGAAGAGTTCCTTGAGGTTATACATCATGTCATAAGCCGTGGCCATGGCTTGATGCTGATGTTGCAGTACATTTGACATAGATGGCAGAATGTAACACCGCACCATCTCATCTGCCTTTTTCTACTTCTTATAAGCCTCTTTGACCTCTTCATCAGAGTTTGCATCAGGCTTAGGTGGCATTCCTCAACAAGTACATATTTGTACTCTACAATAGTCAAGACAATATCCAGATTATGTTTCCAGTCAATATAATTAGGTCCAATAAGTTTGTTTTCTTTAAGAATCACCATAAGTGGACTGAAAGAACCTATTTTTGAAATCCTGAGAATCACATAAATAAAAATTATGTAGGGCAAAAACTTTTTGAATTAATTAAATAAAAATTTACCAACACCTTGAACATCATGAATTTAGCATGCTACGATAGTGTGGACATATACAAATTCAACTTTGTTAAAGTAGGTACTACCTATTAATTTTACTATCATGTAAACATAACTTTATGACAAATAAAATTAATATGTTGGTCTTGCTCCGGTCATACAAATAATAGCAGTAACTCCGATGGGGAGGATACCATTATTTGTATCTAAGTGTATAACATTACTTAATACTAAGTCCATTACCTTGTAATGAGTTCCTTCAGATGGAGAAGTGAACACATACTAGGTAACTTTCTACAATTATCCCTAAGGAAGTTTCTACTAGTGATCTATAATTATACTTATCCGATATGGAGGAAGGCACTAAAGCCAACGCACAAGTATAATTACATCACCTACAAACCAGTAATGGAGACCATAGGATTTATACTAAATAAATATCCTCTTCCACTTAGTTATTTAACAATGAGGGTTTTTCTACTAGTTGATATTATGTCCATGTTGTCCATTATTAATGTAGGCTTAGTTTTTCAAAAAAATCATCCACA
Source organism: Iris pallida (assembly GCA_029216955.1). NCBI lineage: Eukaryota > Viridiplantae > Streptophyta > Magnoliopsida > Asparagales > Iridaceae > Iris > Iris pallida. Next base: position 12,284,185 of record JANAVB010034615.1, on the reverse strand, counting down.
CAACAATAAACATGCATAATCAGAAAAAGCAAACTGAAAATAAATAAGAGAAAAATATCCAACCATTTAGGTTTTGGCTGTCGATTCCTTCATCGAAAATTATCTGTCTGCCTCTGGACTGCTTAAAACAAGCATCTCATCCGGCGTCAGAAACAGCCACCACCGCCATCACGATTGATCAAAAATAATTAAAATTACATCAATCCTATGCCTCCCGAAGGAGTTCACACATAATCAAGATAAAAAAATTAAAATAATAAGTACGATCAACCCTCATGATTTTAATTACATCCACAGCAACAACAACATCCACGACATGTCCGTGGTTTAAACAACACAATTAAAAACTTGCATTGTACCATAATAGTTGGATCTAAGATGCCTGCAAAATTGAGTTAGAATGGATCTACACCTATCGACTATTACACAGCACAGGTTTTATTGGACAACATGGATGTGTCAATCAATACGCAGATCCAAAGTGGCTCTGATACCAATTGATGGAACTGGGGATTTCCAGGACCCTTACTTTGGTGTGTGTATTGATCGATAGAAAGTTAAAAAGATTTAATATATGTTCTAACCCTTCATAGACGAAAATTAGGGTTTACGAATTATACCTGCAACGGGAAGAAGACAAGTAGTTCCTGGCAATCTCGAACGGACGACCCCAAGATCTTCTGCATGTATTCCTTCCCCGAGTTGGACGTCGTGTGGGTGACGATCTTCCAACCTTTTCTTCTTCTTGGCAGCCCTCTCTTTCTCTCCTTACGTGAATCACGAATTTAGAGAAAGCTTCAGATTTCTGATCAGTCATTTGGCGGCCAGAGAATAGAGGATATATATACAGGCTACGGCAGGGACCATGAGGAAAAATTAGGGTTAGGCCTCCTAACGGATCTAGATATCCTGTGTTCAGTCCGAACACACAATCCAGGCCCATTAAAAATAGCTCGGTCCACTAATGAGCTATTGTTGCACTACCTCCCTAATCCCAAATTATGTTTGTGGGCTCCTTTTATTATATGCTCGTTTGGCTTCCCATGTTAAGATATCGAATGCCCGTCGATTAAATTAAGTTACTGACAACTATATTGATTCAACATCTTTTATCCTTAAGTAGTACCGCTCAACTTTATTTGTCATGTCGGATATAATCCACTTGCAGGGTTTACATGACAATCCTTATGAGTTCCTTAAGGGGACATCATCAATCCGATGTATCGGGACCTGGATTCCATTTATAATCAATAATCCATCATACATACAATGTTATTATCCAATTCATAGAGGTTGTTGACCCATAATGAATCTCACTCTTTCATGAGTCAAAGTAATGAATACTACATATACATGTCTGTTATTATATCCGGATTAAGAGCACAAGCATCCATAATAATAGAGGTGTTTGTTCACTTATGTAGTCAGTACAAAGAGAACAACCTCTAGTTGTCATGTTCAATACACACAGAGTGTACTAGTATAAACCTATAGTCAAGATAGACTAATACCAGATTACATTACAACCTTTCCAATAGATTGTCCAAGTCCATCTAGGTTGTGAACTATTTATATACTCCATAGGGAACTGATGATAAGATCTTCTGTGTGACACCACACATCATATTATCTATAATATAAAATATCAGACATTTGCATTAACACTTGCAATAAATACAATATGCAAACATTTGCCCATATGATTCTCATTCAAAATTTAAGGAAATATGGTTACTACAAAAGTGATGCTTTTAGTATATAACGCTAACATAAAGATGGGATGGAGGCTTCACCGGACGGTTGCGATGTAGCTGGCCACATGCGGCGGCGACTCCGGGGAGGTGAGGGGTTTTGTAAATTTTCTTGTTGTTTTTTCGGGTTTGTGATGATGTTGGCTTTGGACGGTCACGACCGGTGATGGCCGTGGCAGGGCTTGGGTGAGGCTTTGGTGGGGATGACCGTGATGGTAGCGGTGATGGTGGATATGGGCTGGTGGTGACGGCGGTTGGTCGGACTGATGGAAGTCGAAGAAGACAATTGGTGGCTGTGGTAATGATGTGGGGTTGGTCGGGACAAGGAGGAGGAGGTGATGTCGATGGGGTTAGTTTGGTGGCGGTGATAAGGAACCGAGGGGCACGGTGATTTTGGCGGTTGGCCGGGACAACGAAGAGACGGTGGTGCGGAGTGGGATGATTGCTGGGTTCGGCCATCGAGAAGAAAGATGATAGCGGAGATCGGGGGCAGGAGGTGGTGGTGTCCGGGATTTTCGGACACGTCAAAAATGTATTTGTATTAAAAATTTAGTGGATGGGGACGGGACACGGACACGATACACAAGCTTTGTGAGAGTTTGGATGAAAAAATTTATGGAGAAGAACAAAGGAGCCTCTACTTATATAGGAGGAGGTGCTCCTAGATGGATAGGGATTAGTAGTAATGTAACCCCGATTAGATAATTCAATCTCTTATTTTAAATCACTTTAAATCAATTCAAGAATATCTCTCCAAAATATTTACTAGATAATCTTATTTTTTTTCAAAAACTATTTTTTAAAAATACTAATAAAATCAAATTTTGATTTAAATATCAATAATCTAATTTAGAAATATCTTTTTATAAATTGTAAAAATAATATAATATAAAATTCAAAAATTATAACAAATATTTAAATATTTGAAATAGCATTTTACAATAAAATAATTATAACTCATTTTCATAATATCAAAGTGGACATGAAATATATTTTATGTCACTTTCACACAAATAATATATATTGACATAAAACAATAGTTTTGTGTTCTAAATTGTCACTTATATTTGGACCATAAAATAAAATTGCCTTCTTTATAAATAAATAAACAAATAGAGGTTTGGCCATCTCGATGCGATGCAATAATAAAAATAAAATACCTATTTTATATACGAAGAAATCTTTTAAATAAAACACTTGTATATAAAAATATATACCATCTCGCAATCTCGCACGCGACGTACAAATACGAAAAATACGAACTCGTACGCGACGTACAATTACGAAAAATAAAAATCGATACCAAATTTATTTATTTTAACAAAATTGTTGTAAAAATTTTGGGGATTTACAACGTCATCTCCCGAGTCAATCCCCTCAGAGTCCTTATGACCAAGCCATGGGCCCTAAACTCGCGGTTAGCTACATGGACAATACTTTTGACTCCTTATGACATGGTCCTTGTCCCACAAAAGGCAATTAATGGACAAGTATTGGCCGATTTCTTGGCGGCACATCATGTACCTGAGACTTCAAAACTCTACGAAGATATCCCGGATGAAGTACTGGAGTCCAATACATTCTCAAACAATCCTGTTTCGCGTATGTTCTTTGATGGTGCTTCAAGAACAGGACCCAAGGGCGAGATCATCACGGGAGTCGGAGTGGTTCTTATCATTCCTGACGGTCTAGTCATCTACCGTGCATACTCTCTCATGGAGTCATGCACCAATAATGTTGCTGAGTACAACACTTTCATTATTGGGCTCCAGCTCACTAAACAGTTGGGGGTCGACTACATCGAGGCCTTCAGTGACTCGAAGCTGATTATCAACCAGGTTCGAGGACAATACGATGTCCGACATGAAGATTTAGTTTCTTACCACCAGGCAGCAATCGATGTCATTTCTACCTTCACAGGATTCTTTATAGAACATGAACCTAGATTGCAAAACTTAGAGGCCGACGCAATCGCTGGCCTCGCCGCTTCCTTGGCAGCTCCTGCCGGAACCCAATATACCGTCGTGGTGATGGGACGAGAGCTGGTTTGCCCGAAGAACAATCTACATACGTGTCTGAGTTACCCAGTATAAATAGACACTAATGTTGACGTTCTGGACTGGTGATTCCCGTTCATAGACTACGTAGTCTACGAAGTCCTGCCTGAAGATCCGAAGGAAGTGACTTCTATCAAAAGGCGCTCGCTTCGATTCTTCTATGACATAGCTACCAAAATGTTGTATCGTCGTTCATACGACAGACTCCTCTTGCGATATCTATCTAAGAGATAAGCACAAGAAGCACTCTGGAAGGCATATGATGGCACCTACGGGGCTCACCATCCTGGTCCTAAGTTAAGGATCGAATACGTCGCATGGGTTACTACTGGCCCACTACGACGGCTAATACAGTTGACTATGCAAAGAAGTGTCAGGTATGTCAGTTGCATGCTGACTTCATCCACCAACCATCGGAGTTCCTACATCCCACAGCGGCCGCCTGGCCATTTAAAGCATGGGGAATAGAAGCGAGGTAGTACTTCCTCTAGAGATCCAGACCCCGTCTTTACGGGTAGCCATCACCAACTAGCTGACTGACAAAGACAATCGCCGGTAGCTACATGAGTTGGAGACATTGGACGAAAAGTTCTTGCTAGCTCAGCAACGGATCGAGCTCTATCGAACTCAGATTTTTGGGGCCTTCAACAAAAAGGTCCGGGAAAGAACGTTCCAAGTGGACGACCTCGTCTTATCAGTTCGAAGACCGCTGGTGATAACTCACAAGACGGCTGAAAAGTTCGAGCCCAAGTGGGAAGGACCGTTCGTCATAGAGACGGTCTACTCCAATGGTGCTTACCGACTGGCGAAGCCTATCAGCGACTTGCTAATAATGCCGATGAATGGCAAGTTCCTGAAGAAATACTATGTCTGAGGTCTAAATCAACATATATTTCCATATCCCCCGTGGATGTTCACGAATTCTATTAACGAATTCATCCCTTTCATATTCCCCAATAGAAAAATATATTACGTCCATATTATCATTGAGTTGTTATTCTATACCCCAGTGAGGATCGTGCCTACCATGTCCATATTACCTCTGAGTAGACATTTCTTCCATGATAAACCCCGTGATTGTCATAATTATCTATAGAACTTTTCATGTCCATATTACCTCTGAGTAGACATTTCTTCCATGATAAACCCCGTGATTGTCATAATTATCTATATAACTTTTCACGTCCATATCACCTCTGAGTCGTTCTATACACCCATATAGTTTATCCTTACCATGTCCATATAACCTCTGAGTAAGGAAAATTCTACCTCAAAATATCGTGTTTACCATGTCCATATAACCTCTGAGTAAAACACCCTATCCCCAGCGAAGTTATCTCCATCCCCTCACATCATACTACCTCTGAGGGAATTCTCATTATTGTACAAGAATGTTCACAGACATGTAAGGAAGCAAAGCTAAAGTTTTTTAATCATAAAATGGAAAGGTTTTTTTTCTTTGCTACAAAAGGGTCTCTCGAAAAGACAGAGTCAAAAAGACAACAAAGACATCAGTATTGGGACGACCGATGCAGGAGTTCTTCCAGTCGACTCCTCAAAAGAGCAACTTGGGGCCCAACCAATTCTTTGGCTCGACGCTCTGCCTCCTGACATCGAGCAGCCTCATCCTCGAGCTGGGACAAGTTCTGGAGTACAAAGATCAACTCGCTTGACGAACGCTAATACTTTTCCTCTCCCGAGCCAGGGTCTCGGATCATTGGCGAAGGACCTCTTGCTGGTCCATCAACTTATCTAGCTCACTCTCGACGAGGGCCAATGTCTCTTCTAACTACCGAATCTGCTCTTGGAGGGTCTCACAATATTCTTCTAAAGCCGTACGACGGCAGACCTGAACCTCTTCGGTATCGGTCACATCTTCGACTTCGGCTTCAACCTCGACAAGCCTGTCAGTCAGAGTTGACATCTCCGCTTGTGCTGGGAAAATTCAGAAGCTATTTTCTCTAGCTCTGCAGCCGCCAGGGACGAAAAACTGTGCTCAAGATTTTGATGCTCTGAGATGGTAGCTTCTAATTCTGCCAAGAGAGCCTCTATCGCGTCCGTCTTCGCCTCATACCCTGGATAGTCGCACAATGTTACTTGTTGGCCATTACGGCAGACCGAGCCCATCTAAGCGATTGGTTTTCCCATAAGATGCCATCTATGCCACGCTTTATGGCGTGACGAACGGTGCCCAGAATAAGGTCGACATAATACGCATTGTCGGCCAAACCCATTGGGGTCAGCAGAGATGTCACGATAGATGGTCCCGGAGCAGCAGCGGCAGCTAATACGTGTCTAGGTATTGCAGCTGGAGCAGGTGGGGCCTTGAGCGGAACGGAGGCCTTCGGCAGTGCAGGGATGGTGTAAGCCAACACTGTCTAAGGCATAGCCAGCTCTTCAACAGGCTCCCTCGCCGGTTCATCTGCGACTAAAGTCGTATGAACTAGTGCTTGAACAGTCTCAGTGACTGACTTCTCGACGGTCGCTGCGACCAACTCCTCAACAGTCGGCTCGTCAACGGTCTTCTCCACCAAGCCCATAGAAGTTGGCTCGAGGGCAGCATCTTCGAGCAATTCTGTAGTGACTGCATTAAAGGGCTCTTCAACAACCGATTCCTCAATGGTCTTAGTCTCCTTGGTCGGGCTCTTAATGGTTTCATCGACTGGCTCATCAGTAGCACAATCGACCACCACCCAATGGCTACCTCGACTAGAACCTCAGTAATCAGCTCGTCAGCAGCCGCATCAACTTGTTCTGCATTGGCCTCCTTGGTCGTTTCTCAGAGGACTATGTCAGCCAACTCCTCAATCACCCCATGGCAGCATCGAGATAGCACGCATCTCATGGAGGGCCAAACCCATCTCTCCATGTGAAGTGAAGAAAATCTGGTATTTTGGTTGTATAGTTCCAACAAGGCCATATACAAAGACTGATTGATCTCTATACCATGCTCGGTAGCCCTGATGGCACGACGCAAGCCCGTACCATACAAGTCCTCCTTGAACCTACACAATACCCATTGGGTTAATTCGTGCCATTATATCCTAGGATGAATCCAACCTTCGACCCGGAAGACCTTCTTTGGGTATGTACATCCAGTGGCCAGAATCCTATTGGCAAAAAAAGAGGCCCGAAATTGATGCACCTCCATGGTAAAGTCTCTGAGCAGACGACCGGGGAGTAACACACGCAGTGTACGAGGGGCCATCGTGTGCACTCTTGAAAGTATCCCTCCTCTTAGAGTATATATCTACCTTAATATGGCCGGTCATTAAACCCCTAGCTCTGGGTCAGATCCCATTTTATGAGACGCTTCTCAGTAAGGCAAAAGAAAACCGAGAGCGGGAGGTGCCGGTTGACTGACGGAAGGTACAAAGAGAGACCGTCATTCTTGAAGTACCATTTTTCATTTATCTCCAAAAGCTCGGTCTCTTCCAGAACCAGCTGATCGCCAAATAAAAACCATGGTTTCAGCATCTCAATGACATAAGAAGGGGGAGACAACTTGCCTCGATCTATCATACGATAAAAATATACGAGCTATTGATCCAGTATCATTGCCAGTCGCCCTTTCGGTTGACCTTAGGCAATCAATTGCTTGGCAGAATTAACGAGCGCCTCGTTGACGTTTACCCCTAAGGCACAGTCCATCGATTCAAAAAGGATATCCCCGAAGAGAGGCATGGACACAGGAACTGCACATGAACAAAGTGTGTCAAAAAAATATAAAGTATCTTTTACAAAATAGAGTGCTAATGCAATGTACCGTAGTAAGAAAGCGTCCGCACAGTTATTGTATGAGCAGTCGTGCTTACACTATCAAAGTTGCATCGCGTGTCAGCAAGACGGCATCCGCACAGGTACTATTTCGTAGTACTGCGAGAGGGCATCCGTACGGCACTGTATAGTAATCTTGCGCGTCAGTAAAAACTTCAGCACATCTTATAGTCATTATTTCGTAAAAAGTAATGCACAACAGTTGACAAAACTTTAGCACATCTTCAGAACGCCACTACGAGGAATGGCGCCCATACGCATCAGCGAAAAAAGCACTAGCATATCTGCGAGATGATGCTCCTAAAAGTCAATGCTCATATGCATCAGCAAACCAGGGTATCGATGATAATCGGACACCTACTTACAACAGGTGGTCGTACGTCTCCGTGCACCACGACTCCTACGACTGGAGCCTTCTCAACGACGATGGATTCTGAGGCTAACTACTTCCCTTTAGCCTGTCGAGTGCTCATCGTGGCCTCTCCAACTTGCCTCGCCGTGGACGCTCTAGTCTTTCTTGCACTCGTCACAGCTCTCCTAGCTGGTCTAGGGCTAGCTGCTACCCCTCTGGCCTTCTTTGAGCTCGCCGCAGGAGCTTTCGGGGTTCTTGATTTCTTGGAAGCCATGACGAAAAAGCTAGGGTATGAAGGAAGAAAAGAGATCTGACAAAAGCTTCGATGGGAAGAAAGGACAAAGAGAGAAAGTTTTCTCTCTCCGAACAGTCTCCTACTTATAAGAGGAAGCCACGTCAGCAAAACACTTCGTATTCGATGAGACTCTTCGAACGTTGTAGGAATTAAAGAGTTAAGATCATGATGACCGTTCCCTAAAAATGAGGAGTTATCATCAACTTTTAATGAAACGACGGCTCAAGGCATTTAATGCTGAAGGCTAAACGTGATGACTGCCTATCAACAAGCATGTTGAGCGTTGTTTTTGTAAAGGACACGTGTCATGCTTCTATTTAAAGTATTTTGAGCTTGATTCAAGTTCGAAAAACTTTGAAAGGGGTATTGTAGAAGCATAAAAATAAGCGCAGCAACAACAGAAGCGCAGATAGCAACAGACGCTGCCTATAATGCACAAAACTGCATAAGATATTGATTGTCTAAAAGTGCAGACAAGAACAAGTCACAAAGAAACGAATGAGGACAGTGCATAAAGGAAAAGTTCTTTTTTAAAATTAAGTCTACAAAAATCTATTACAAATTCTTCATGATTACATATAAAGACTAAAACGCCTAAAGTCTACAAATGGGCAGTCTTCAGAAAGTGTGCAGCCTCCCCAAATGTGCAGCAGTATCAGAGCGAATCACTTCCTCGTCAGGGCAAGCTTCCTAGCCCAGCGCAAAAGAACTCCAATATGGCTAATGAAGCAGCTATTAGCTCGAGCAAGAACGCAGCTCCTGCTCACAATGCTACTGCGACTCTTGAGCAGGCAGAGCACAACCTGTGGCTTTTCGGGTTAGCAATAAAGCCAAACCCGGTAGCTTGAACCTCAAAGACCTCCAAGATGTTGTTCAAGTTCGAACTCCTCATGCCAAATGCTCAAGTGCATCTCAAAACCCAATAGTCATTCTTCTATAAGGACACAACTTATTTAAAAAAATAGATCCACAGCCAACAGTCGACTTGTGCAAGGCCAACGGCCATTTAAAGCTAAGTCAGGATCGAGCATTGCTCCATAAAACTGTAGTGTCTTCACAGAACCCCACTAACAGTCTTCTCGTCGCCCAAAAGTGCAGTGACTCCGTCGTCTTCGAAACACAATCTCTTTGTCGCCCAAAAGTACAGTAACTCAGTTGCCTTCGAAACGCAGTCTCCTCGTCGCCCAAAAATATAGTGACTATGTCGTCTTCAAAACACAGTCTTCTCGTCGCCCAAAAGCGCAGTGACTCCGTCGTCTTCAAAACACAGTATCCTCGTCGCTCAAAAGCGTTGTGACTCAGTTGCCTTCGAAACACAGTCTTCAAGTTTGAACTCCTCGTCGTCTTCAAAATGCAGTCTCCTCGTCGTCCAAAAATGTAGTGACTATGTCGTCTTCAAAACACAGTCTCTTCGTCGCCCAAAAGTGCAGTGACTCCATCGTCTTTGAAACACAAGTCTCCTCGTCGCCTAAAAAACGTAGTAACATCGAAGCCCCACCCGAAGCGCAGCTCATATAGATGCGCAGTCCTATGAGGTGGCATTGTTCCACGTATATCTTTTCAGATATTACCCAACCGGTTTATTTAAACCACTTCTCCAAAGATAAGAACAGAGTTTAGTTCTATTGATAGGAGCAATATCCAATCGATTTTTTTTAAACAACCGCTCCAAAGATAAGAATGGAATTTGCTTCTATTGATAAGGGCAATATCTAATCGGTTTGTTTAAACCGCTGCCCCAAAGATAGAGACAAAACTCGACTTTTTGGATATGAGCAAAACCCGGTCGGTTTCATCTAAAAAAAAAGTCTTGAGCTATAGATGCACGCCATGTGCCATATATTCGGTTATGCTGATAACCACCCGAGATCTTGATAGAAGGGAATCTCAATGTCTGTCACGTGTCAGCTCAGCAGCAGCCCTCACCGTACAAAGACAACTGATTCTCTCACATCTCAACGTGCAATGCACCTGCGCGTCCAATAAATCTTAAGCACATCGCATATGTACAAGGCCTATAAATAGAATGAGTTCTCCTTCATTAAAAATGTCAGCAATTTCCTGATTGGCAACCCAGAGTTCTATTTACGAGCACCAGAAAGTTAGAGCAAGTTCAACTCGTCATCAGATCGTCAACGGAGTAAAGGAGCCGCTGTAGTGCTCGATCTCCACCGTCACACTTTTCCAGTAATTCTTGTACTTAAATCTCCTATTCAAGAGTTCTTTTTTTACTTTTTATACGTTTGAATCATTCAAATCTTTGTTATGGCAAACAATGATAGATACACTGATCAAGAAAAAAATAGGCTAGTTTAGATGCACAAGCCAGTAATGCTTTATTATGTGCCATTGACAAGACTGAATTCAATAGAGTATCCGCTTGTGTTACTTTGCACGAGATCTAGAAAATTCTTGAGTTAACTCATGAAGGAACTTCACAAGTGAAGGAATCCAAGATCAGCAGACTGACACAAGAGTGTGAGGCTTTTAAGATGAAGCCAAAATGAATCAATCACACAGATGTTCACACATTTTTTAGATATAACTAATCATATATCTTCTCTTGGTAAGTATTACAATAACTATGAAAAGATCAGGAAGGTGCTCAGGTGACTGACCAAAAATTAGAACCCGAAGTCTACCACGATCATTGAAGGAAACGAACTCACTAAAATGTTACTAGAGATGTTTATAGGCAAACTCATGACCCATGATCTTGACATACAAGATTTGAAGAGGCAACCCAAAAAAAAAATCTACCGCCTTCAAAGTACAAGCCACAAAGTTCTCAAGTGAAGATATTGACGATGAAGATTCAAATGGTAATGAACAAGCCCAACTGGTCAAAAATTTCAAAAGGTTCTTGAGGTTTAAGAAATTAAACCGAAAGAAGAGAGATGTCCAAGACAGCAATGAAGAAGAAATCATATGCTATGGATGCAAGAAGGCCGTGCATAACAAGAAGGACTGCCCAATTGCAAAGAAGACGACTCGATAGAAATGACTAAACAGAAAGTCTTCATCACGGAAGTATGATAAAACTAGCATCTGGCATTAAAGAGAAGCTACTGAATCAGGGAAAGAAGACAGACCTAGCACCTCTACAAATGTCTACTTTATAGCATTTGATCAGGAAACAACCAATCCTTTGTATGATGACTTTTACATTTGATAAACTTTCTGATGCTTTTAGCGACTTATTAGATGAATACAAGAAAGTCTTGGATAAATATAAGTAGTCTCAAAAAGATATCAAAGCTTATACTACTAAAGTTGAAAGGTTTCATCTTTATTAAAAAATATACAGAAACTACCTTCCACCAGTAACACAAATAAAGAAATATCAACTCTGAAGCTTAGCTTGCAAGATGCTCACAAAACTATTGAGAAAAGAGATCATGACTATGCCAAGCCGAACGAGTTACATAAATTAGAGAAGAAGAACTATAGCAACGCTACACAAAAGACTGATGTTATATCTATTAAGTATGATGAGGCATTTGCTCTCTCTAAAAAGTTAGAGGTAAAGTTGGAAAAACAGGTCATACCTGCTACCAGCCAAAGATCTGTCATATGACACAATATACACATAACACAACAAGATCAAAGAAAGCATGTAAGCATAATGTTCCACATAATCATGCCTTTGTGTACAAGTATCCAAGGAAGACACACAAGCATCAGGTCTATAACATAACAGCAAGCACTAGCTCTTAAATTTCCTGTACATATTGTGGTTCATATGGATACATCTCTAAGTTTTGAAGAGTTAGAAAGATGCTAGACATGAATGTATATGTCTGGATGCCTAAGACTAATATTTTCGGACCCTTGAGGAAATGGGTACCAAAGCTCACATCGATTCATTTTGTAGGTGGGCCAACCCTTTCATGCTAGAAGAAAATGGATCCTCGATAACGGATGTTTGCGGCACATGACTGGTGATAAATCTTTGTTTGTAACGCTATCAATAAAAAGAGAATGATATGTCTTCTTCGGTAATAATCTGAGAGGTAATATTTTACGTAATAGTACTGTTAGTATTTCCCCTATCTAGGAATAAAAGATGCTTGTTTTATAAATGAATTAAAACATAACCTTCTATGTATTAATCATCTTGCTGACAATGGTTATGACATTAATTTTGTTAAGGACAAATATTTTGTATGTGATATGTCCACTGATAATCCTGTCAATGAAGGAGTCAGGGAAGATAACATTTATGTTTTATTTTTAGAAAGTACTAACAGTGCAGGTAAGTGCCTAGTAGTCAACCAAGAAGAGAGTTGGCTTTGGCATATGAGACTAGAACATGCAAACATGGATACCATTTCAAGGCTATCAACAAAGAAATTGGTAAATAGACTACCGAAGATATTGTTCAAAAGAGACATGGTATATGCCGATTGCGAGAAAAACAAAGCAACTAGATCCTCATTTAAATTCATCAACGCTGTAAGTACTTCTAGACCCTTGCAGTTGATTCACATAGATTTGTTTGGACCTAGTAGAGTCGCTAGCCTTGGTGGTAAGCTCTACCATTTTGTTATTTGTGATGATTTTTCTAGATATACATGAGTTTTCTTTTTATCAAATAAAAATGATGCACTTTTTGAATTTAAGATTTTTTGTAAAACGGTTCAAAACGAAAAAAGGTTTCATGACTACTTTGAAAACTTGTCAGACCATCCAGAAACTTTGATCATAGGTGATGTATCAAATGGTGTAAGTATTCATTTATCTGTTAAGGATGTAGCTGCAAGTATTGCATTTATTTCACAAATAGAACCTAATCAGTACCAGATTTATTCTTAGATTAGTTTTTGATTTATGCTATGCAAGAGAAACTAAACCAGTTCGAGAGAAACCATGTTTGGAAACTTGTTCCCAAACTATTGGTCAATCTGTAATTGGTACCAAATGTGTGTTCTGAAATAAACTAAGTGAGAATGGACAAGTTCTAAGCAACAAAGCACGTCTAGTGGCTCAAGGTTATAATCAAGAAGGAAGAATTGATTATGAGGAGACTTATGCTCCTGTTGCTAGACTAGAATCTATTTGTATGCTTTGTGCATATGCATGTTTTCATGATTTTAAATTATTTCAAATGGATGTTAAAAGTGCATTTTTAAATAATTTTTATAAAAGAAGAAGTTTTTGTAAAATAGTCTCCTAGTTTTGAAGATTTTAAATTTCTTGATCACATTTTCAACTTAAGATAGGCACTGTATGGACTCAAATACGCACCTAGAGCTTGGTATGTGTAATGTCCCAGTCCCAAAATACTTAGGACTAAGTACGTCGACATGCCAGCTGCATATATACGAAGTATACTCCAATATATGGAAATCTCGTATGTATACATAAGCTGTAAAATACAGTAAACCAAGAGTAATCTAATCCCATCCACAAAATGAAAGAATAAAAGATATCATATAATCAACTATGAATTGTCATTGGTACATGTAGTTGGACGGAGACCAATCCACTACCAATTATGAAAAGAAATACATAACAAAAGAAGGAGTTTGGCGAGCGAAGCAAAGACGATCAAGGTGCAATCATCCTCGAAGAAATAGAGATGATCATGGCCAGAGCTAGAACACCTATGAAAGACAAGAGCACACACTTGGAGAGATCACCAGGTCCTCATAGGAACGTAACAAGATACACAATATCATGCCATATAAACTGAATATAACTAACTGCTCAATAATAATAAGTAAGATCGGATCATAACATGGTCCAATACCTCACCATTTGGATTAGTGTACCATCCCCCCAACCAAACAAGGACATGAGATGGCAGGCTAATCCATGATGAAGTATCTTTCCAAGTCACAAATCCAATATGGTATCCGGACCCCAAAGGTTTAATACCTTCTCATCGGGACAGTGAGCCACACCTACAACCAAACAAGGACAAGATGTGGCAAACTAGTCCGTGACAAGTTATTGTTCCAAGCCACGATCAGATACAAGTACCCAAACCAAGAGTACTCATAACTAACGGATAAGGTAGCCTAACAAGTCTAAGTGTACGCAGTTTTAAGAACATCCTCCAATACATGGGCCCTGGTTAAAATGGGATCAGCATGGTCCCCCCTTGGGGCACCAGAGGCCCAATCAATAAGAGCATAACGTTCCGCAGAACGCCAGTGGCCGTCAGTAATCATGGGTAATCTCACCCGCATCTCCAACGGAGCTCACATGCTACAAAAGGTAAAGTGCATAGTATCCCATACGCTAAGGTATTGTCCTCCCCGTCCAATGCCTACTATGTTGTGTCCACAACACAAAACCTCTATTAACCGCTAAGTCAAACTAGGCATGCAACCTCTATTAGCGGTTATTCCTATCGCATGACTTACACGTACCGGTGGCCAGACAGTCACGTATGTCCGAGTTCTACATGCGACTCATAACTCTATGGTAAAAATGTGTCAAGGCCTATGAATGCAACACAAAAAGGGTGGTCCCTTAACTCTAAGTTCAATGTATAAGAAAAATAGTACCTAGCAGAAAACAGAACTAAACAGTAAAATTTTTATCTACTTATCCCATATATCACAGTTTATTTTGCAGAAAATAAATAATGCATAAAATATGAGCTAAAGTAAAATAGACAGCTAATGGTAAGGTATCTTTCCTGGAGGTTGTGTGCAGAAAGACGATATCCGATGACTCAAATCGTCAGAATAGTGAAGCAACGAAAGCCAACTTTTATGAACGACCTTAGATGCTGAAATAAACACCATGAAAAGATTTGGCATAAAAGAAATACCTAGGAAATGCCTGTCCAAAAGTCCAATTCCAGAACAGGGGCAAAATTGTAAGTTTGGGTCAAAACGATGTCCGCCGTTGGACCCATTTTGCACCAAAAAGCGTGACAGTACCTACGGTCTCTAAAGTCGTCAAACTACAGGTCTACGGGTCCAATTTGAGGAGACGAACCCAACCCTATATCCAAAGTTGGATTCTGGCAGGCCGTGCACAAATTCGCCCGTTAGAGCGGGTCGCGGGCTCGCCAAATAGGTGTTCCGATCGACCTTCTCAGAATCAGACCAAACTTGGCATACAGGACCAAAAAAATAATTCGGTCCTAATGGTGCAATTTTCGTGTCGATCCGACGAACGTGCACGAAGTTATGGGCTAGTTTGCAAAAGGTCGATACGGGGGTATCTTGACGGATACGCACTGATTTCATCGCGCACATGCAACGAAATCGAGTTCCATCAGTTCCCATATATCGGCAACATCCATATGCGCCTTTCGATACGTATAGTATGTGACCACGTCGTCCGATTTGTCGGGGCACACGCTGTATCGGGAAAAGTTTTCTGAATTTCTATAGTTCTCAAAATAGTTTTTCTTGAGTTTTTAAAATCAATTAACATGCTGTATACTTGATGATTTCAGAAATTACAAAAGGGGATGTAATCTGGTATAGGTTGTCTATAACTCTGTTTAAGTAGGTTCTCGAAACTATCGAAGAATCGACAAAATTTTGCCTTTCGAAACTAGGTTACAGAATAGTTCAGGTATGCTGTTTTTACAATTTTTTCTTGATCTTTCAAGAATCTATGCTAGTAATTTAGGACAGAACTAATCAATATATTTGAAGGGCTATAGAGGTGGTTAACTAGAATCTTCGTACAAAGTTACAGATCGAACTTTCATTAATCGAGGAGGGAGAAGACGGAGTGCGAACACGGGTACCTGGAAACTGCTTGTCAGGATCGAACAGGGCCTCCCCCGTTTCGAGAAGTTCGCCGTCGACGCAGCGACGACTCTGGCATGGCTCCAGTGAGGTGAGGCAGCGATAACATGCGCAGGGCTAGGGGCATGTTTGGATAGCATTGGGTTCGAA
The DNA here is from genome assembly GCA_029216955.1 of Iris pallida. NCBI lineage: Eukaryota > Viridiplantae > Streptophyta > Magnoliopsida > Asparagales > Iridaceae > Iris > Iris pallida. Next base: position 12,268,082 of record JANAVB010034615.1, on the reverse strand, counting down.
CACGAGGAAGGTTTTGTGGGTTTCTAAAGAAAGCCTCCTCGAATACTCGGGTTGTTTATATACATGTAATCTACCAATTTTTGGATGAATTCCTTGCCAAATTTGATTCAAATTTAAAGGGGATTTGGTGTAATCCTATCGAGACTAGGATTAGGGTTTTATAGAAGAAAATCTGGGTCGAATCTGTAGATATTTATTTAGATAGGTGCGCTCAAAGTTGAGCAAAAACCGTGCATCACTAGTTCCTTGGCTGTGGGAAAGAGGGGTTTGGTCGACTTATGAGAAATGCAATTTCTCATGAGAAATTCGTTTCTCACCCTTTTTCTTCTATTAGTCCATAAACATAATTAAGTAATAATTAGAAAGGTATTTCAAAGAAAAAAAAATTTCTAATGTATTCAAAAATATATTTCAATGCACATATATTCACTTGGTTAGCAGAAAATGTATTTAAGCACATACTAATATATATGTATACATATTATATATATATATATATATATATATATATATATATATATATATTTTATACACATTATATATGTATACACATACTAATATATTATGTATTTAAGCACATACTAATATATATGTATACACATTATATATATATATATATATATATATATATATATATACATTAGTAAAATATATGTACTTATATATGCAATACATACAAGATACTTATATCTATTTATAAAAATATTCTTTGTAAAAATCCATGTCAACGAAAGAAAGATTTGCTACATATACTTTACCTGAATAAACAAGTCCTAATATTTTAATAAAATCAAGAAGCAAGATTTGATAATAATATTAATAATTATAATAATGATAAAAATAATTATAATAGTAATGATAATAATATGAACAAGAATTTAGTAGGCATCCTAGATTGGGGAAGTGTACAATTTACTACTAGTATTTTTATTTTACAAACAAATATATTAATCTTGAAAGCACAACAGTAATAAATAAATATTATTGAAAATAATATAAAAAGATAGTCACAATATGATTTACAAATTTTAAACGACTAAATACTCAAATAAAATAAATCCAGTAGCACATATAGCTAGTATGCTAGTCAAAGCACTTGACTGCACTAGCCGTGCCATATTGTCTAGACAGTGTGCATAACAAAAACTAAGCATTATTAAAACTATATTTAGATAACTAGTAAAATAATTCAAATAATTAATTTAAGAAATTAACAATTATAATAATAATCCTCCAAAATTTTTGGGGGATTACAGTATGATCGTCTAAGTACCTTTCTACTAGAAAATGGTTTTTCTAAAGGGAAAGTAGATACTACTTTATGTATCAAATTCCTTAATGATAATATTTTATTAGTGTAAATATATGTAGATAACATTATTTTTGGTTCAACAAATGAGGTACTCTATCAAGAGTTTTCTAAGTGTATGCAAAGTTAGTTTGAGATGAGTATGATGGGAGAGGTGAACTACTTCCTTGGAGTGTAAATCAAATTAGACTCTCGGAGAACCTTTATCAATCAAGCTAAGAACACGAAGGACTTGCTAAAGAAGTTTGACTTTGACAACGTAAAGTCTATCGGGACTCCTTTGGCTACATCAACCAAACTTGATCTTGATGAAAGTGGCAAACCAGTCAACCAGCGTAAGTATCGAGGTATGATTGGTAGTTTATTGTATTTAACTGTTGGTCGACCCGATATTATGTTTAGCATTTGTATTTGTGCAAGATATCAAGCTAACCCTAAGTAATCTCATTTATGCATAGTTAAGCGTATCTTTTCATAACTTAAAGGAACTTCTACTGTCGGCTTATGGTATTCCAAAACTACATTATTTGACCTAATTGGGTATTCTGATGCTGATTTTGCTGGATGCAAAGTAGACCGTAAAAGTACTACTGGTACGTGTCATTTCCTAGGGAAAGCTCTAGTCTCGTGGTTAGCGAGAAACAAAATTATGTTGCATTGTCAACGACTGAAGCCAAGTATATTATTGCAGGTCATTGTTGTGCACAAATTTTGTTGATGAAGCAAACCCCAAAAGACTACAATCTGCACTTCACTAAGATTCCCATATATTGTGACAACACTAGCATTATAAATCTGACTAAGAACCATGTATGTCACTTGCACACTAAACACATTGAGATACGTCATCACTTTCTACATTATCACCAACAACACGGGAATATTTGTTTAGAATTTATTGACACAGATAATCAGCTGGCAGATATATTCACAAAACCATTGGCAGAAGACCGATTCAACTATCTACATCATGAGTTAGGTATCCTTGAACTCTCAGAAGCATAATGCTTAAAGTTTAGTAAAATACTTAGACTTAATTCGATGATGTTTTATGTCAAAGTTATTTTAGGTACAAGCCGAAAGGGCCCTTCTGTTATATATGTGTAAATAGCCTGAAGAGATACGGTATATTAGTCTTTGGACTACCGCTAGCTGGGATACGTCCCCCATAGCTAACCCAAAGTAATAGAGATTTATTTGATCAATGAATAATAGTTTTAAGCTATTTTTAAGAACATTAACCTATGCTTCTTAGGAAACAAGTATCTAGAACTCGGACCGAACTATGGCCTAGTTCGGACCGGGTTCGGTGTGCTTATTTCCAGATCAACCTCAGAGCTTATAGTGCCCAGCTCCTAGCAGTTCACTATGTGAGGCTTGTGCCTTTATTAACTCGGTTGAAACCGAGTATTGAGGAAACTTACTGTCGACATCAAATCGATCAGGGACGAATACATAAGAACCTTTCCAACTAATGGATCGGTTTCTCTTGAAATGAGTCCAAGAGTTTTCTCTGGATGTTATGTTGATTTTGCTTCTTGGTTTTGATGGATGCTTTTCTGAATGTTTTTTCATGATTTGATTATTGTCCGTTTTCATCATTTTATTGCATTCATTTTTGAGAATTCTGAGAGAAAGGAACATAAAAGAGACCGAGTATTAACCAAACTTTTGGTGCCATCGCAGGCGGACACGTGACTGAAGGCTAATCACACAAGTGTTCCTCTTCCTCTTGATAATTCTATAATTGGTGAGTGTGGATTCTCTGTGGTGGTTTGTCCTTTCTCTGCTACTCCTTCATGCCAACTAAATGAATTCTCTTGTTGCCTTGCTACATCCGTTGATCGATAACATGATGCATGTAATGCCACTAGTCAATACCACTAAGATGCTAGTATAATTTACACATGGTAAATGAATTGATAATGCTACAAAACAAACATTGAAATGCTGCTTGACCCTTGGAATAAATGAAATGTTGTGACTATGTGAAATGTATTAAAATATTTAAAAAATGAGAATATGAGGGGACTGATTAGTCTCCAATTGATGCCTGAGATCTTAGATATGAAATGCCGAGTTCTGAATGTTGGCTTACGTAATACTATGCAAATTGTGTTATTATCAAGTCGGTTATGCATTCAAGTGGTCATGGACATCTTGTGCACAAGGTTTGAGTAGTTTTCTTGAAATGGTACCTGGGGCACTGGGGACCGAATCAACTTAGGAGAAAACATTGGCCGTGCTATTGTGGCATGAGGTATTGCGGGGCATTCGACTAGGCTTGTAACCTACTATGGAATGCTGCATCGTAATGCCGGTTGGAAAGTCCTTTATGGTATAGTTTCACCAACGACCAAGTTTGAATGCAAGCTAATGATTGTCTTTTGTAAGGGCAGTAAGTATTATATTCTGTAACTTATGCAGGTTTGTTGGATCAACAGTGGGTAAAGTTATTACATATCTTATATGTTTCATCGATGTTTGAGTTGAATGAACATGATTGTTGAATGATGATAGTCCCAAATAATTGATTTCATGGTTTAAAATGCTTGTCATTAATTTAACAAATGTCGGTTTAGCTGAGTTGGCCAATTTAGCTCACCAACACTTTTTTAAATGTGCTGATCCCTCCTCCATGGGTACTAGGGAAGGCACGGGCGCACGTGGGAATTAAGGCTTTTTGTTGCAAGTTCCTGCTGAATAAAGACTTTCAAAGTATTTTAGAGTCCGAGTTGATATTTGTTTCCATTGTAATAAACGGGCATGATATATGAAATGAGAAATTATTTCATGTCAGCTTATCAGTTGTTTTCTTTTCATGAACCAATCTAAGCCGGAACGACATTTCAAAGAGTACTGAGAAATGTACCTGCTGTTATTATCAATAAAATGAGTTATTTCTTCATGTACTTATAGAAGCTCAAAATATATCAAACATTACAAATATGCCATTAATAGATAGCGTTAGACTACATTTATCAAACGGCACACAGGGTCAGGTGGCGCACCACATCATATGGCGCTGGCGGCTACGTGGCGAGCTTCCTTGAGAAGCCAAATGTCTGTAATTATGCCTGACAACACGTCAGTCGAAGAAAATCTCTTCGAATCCCGAGCGCGTGGCGCTCGAGAAGGATATGTCAGAGTCATCATGATCTTTGTCGTTTACTCTGTGCCATGTGTAGGTACTGCAAAGTAATCAACTCTTCATAGTTTTAAAATGCCTAGCGCTTTTCACAGATGGCGCCTACCAATAGCATGCGCCAATCAATCAACTATCATCCAGAAGAAGATGACGTGGCGTGCATACAACTAATCTCGAAGAACATGCACGCAATATAACCAATAACCAAGCGCATCTCTCTCATAGAGTGCCACGCGTCACATGTAGTTAAGCCAACTGTTCGAGCATATGGGTGATGGTGCACCAACCAGCGCCATACGCCAATTAGGATAACTACTTAACAGTTATCCCAAAACTCTATAAATAGAGTTTAGAATCATTCCTTCAGAATCACTAATGATCATAGGTTCTTGAAAAGAATTCTCGACAATTCTCCGTCTCTCTGGCAGCAAGGTTCAAGGCTTTCTCCTCCGACATCGTATCGTCCAAGGGATAAAGTAATCATCTTCTGATCATATTCCTACAGTTGTACTTCCCCAAAATCAAATTGTACTCTAGTACTTTCTTTTTTAGTTTGTAATCTAGTTTGCTCGAAAAACTTTTGTTCTTGTAAAAAAATGGCGACTGCTGGAGACGACTTTCTCCTCTGACGAGAAAGTGACAACACAATGCGATGTTGAGTCGGTCGGCATGATACAGAAGACTTTGGTCGTCCAAGTCTACCAAACATCCTACGAAGCAATGATTAGCGCCAGGGGTGCCAAGCACGATGCTGCCAAGTGCGCATCTACTGATGTCTCCAAAGACAGGAAGACTCACACCATATTGACTACGAAGTCTATAGGCGCACCAATCACTATTCCTGCACAAAGCAAGGGAAAGCGCTATATAGCCATCCCTTACTCTTTCCTAGTTCTAAACTTGGTAGAAGGTGCGCCAATCACTGTTGCTGCACAAAATAAGGGAAAGCGCCCTACGACCATTCCTCACTCCTCTCCAGTTCTAAACTTGGTAGAGAGTGCGCCCATAACTGCCTCTGTGCAGAATAAAGGAAAGCGCCCTGTAGTCACTCCCTACTCTTCTCCAGTCATGGACTCGATAAAAAATCCATCTGATTGTTCCTCTACGCCAATTGATACCAAAAAACTTCTGAGTAGAAACTCTACTTCTATTGGAAGAGACGATCAAATCAATGCCAAGAAAGTAAGTTCTGCTCAATGTTTACTTCCTGCTGTCTATTTGTGTTGTACCAAACACGCTGGGACAATATGCGCAGAGCAACAGGGCATACTGCCCACTCCATATCAAATTCGCCAGCGCCAATCAGGCCAAAGTCAGAATCTTTCTACCCTACACATATCAAGATCAAAGTAGAGAAAATTGATGGTATCCCAGACTGACAAACAAGTGGCACATGACACTGATATACATGCTTATCTTAACAAACGCAGAGCAACTCCTTCCATCAAGTCATATGGCATGACAGACAAGTTGAAAACAATCTGCACCAACCACCAACCTGCGTTCAGTCAAGGCTTCTAAGAACCCTATCATTTATGCCAACGAACTCAGCACTTCCTTGTACACTCAGAGACAAAATCTTAGGAATATAAATCGTATTCCTACTATAGTCAGGGAACATATGCCTTCTTCTTCTTCTGTCAATGTAACTGATATCCGCAAAATTCTTATACAAAAGCAGAAGACTGCATGCCCACTTCATGCAACTATAACTCCACATCAGGAAAATCAATGTAATCAGCATCATGAGATAGTAATCAAGTGTTGTTGTCAATCAGCCAAATGGTTTATTTTTTACCGCTTGAATTACACTTAGGCTCATGAATTGATCATGGTGGACGAATACGAATTACTATTTGCCTCAGTTAACATGACATCTCGTGGTACTGGGGGTGGAAGACGTCCAAGACGTAACTCATCCCGTACACCCAGTCAATAATACCTTGATCAACTCTATGATTTCGATGAAGGTGTTTACCAGAACATACGATCAAGAAACCAAAATCTTCTCGGTCAAAGAAATCTTCCCACTCCTAACATTGGGGGTAGCAATTTATCGGACTTCGATGCCGATAGGGAAGATTTTGATCGGACTATCTTGTCCACTAGCTCATCCTCAATGTCTAGAGAAGTATCTGTCTACAACATGAATGAAGAGCAAGACACTTCCAGTTCAGCTAGCCAAGAGCAAAGAATCGCTGGTCTGGAGGCTAACCTAAAAGCTATGGCCGACATAGTTACGAGCATGCACACGATGATTATGACACAACATGTTGTTCCATCTGTTGTGAATCTAATTCCAACTGAAGAATACGCAGCAAGTTTCGTGCCCATCAACACTAGTCCTGGAGAACAGCCTCTTCCAACACTACAATCCCGGACGTTATGCACCTTCAAACACAGGCTACCCCAAGTCATTCTAGCGTCGGGGGTGGTGGTTATAATGCAGTCCCACCTCCAAATCCTTCGAATCAGTCTGTTGCTCCTCAAGCATCAGAAGATCCTCTCGAAGCAGTCAAGCTTCTACAAAATCAGTTTGAAGCTTTCAAATAGAAGAGAGGATTGCAAAAGTTAGGGATCAAGCAACCCTATCCGGCAGAGTGGAAGGAAGTTCCATTCCCGCCCAAATACAAACCGTCGACCATAATGCTATTCGACGGCAGCACATCACCAAGTCAGAATATCAATCACTTTAAGATGATGACTAATCATCTTTAGCAAAATGATGCTCTACATAGCAGAGTCTTTGTCAGATGTCTAGCGGGGGTTCCCTATGACTGGTACCGAAGATTTCCAGATGGTTGTATAATATCCTTTGCGGCATTGAAGCAAATGTTCTTGGAATGGTTCTATGAAGCGACTCATGACATGACTATGTTCGCCCTTACCAAAATCAAACAAACGCCAAATAAAATAGCTGAACATTTCATTGAGCGCTTCCGACGGGAGGCACTCAAAATGCCTCTAGGTACTTCGGATGCATTGCCAATAGATACATGCAAATCAAACATGTTACCTATCATTATCATGTGGACGGGACCAACACAATTCCAAGATTAGGGTTCCTTCATAGTAAGTGCTAGAGCAACCGAAGACAGTACTGAGAAGTTCAAACAACTCGGTATTCCGATGCCTAATCTTGACAAAGAGTATTCCTTCGACGACGACGACATCATGAGCATCTTTGACTGCTTGATCAAAAGCAATAAACTTCAACTACCGAAAATCAAATGGCCAGATGAAGTAGGTAAGACTCACAATCCTAAATATTACATGTATCACAGGTTTCTGGGACATCCGACCAGAGCATTCTATGTACTCAAAGGAAAGATGCAGGAGCTGATCAATGCCAAAGCAATCACCCTCCGAAAGGATGAGAAGATGGTAACAACTAATGTCATCTCTTTATAATTCGGAGACTTCACTCCTCAGTTAGTTTCCAATGGTGTTGTCCCAATTCCGAAGGCAACCATGGAGATTATCAATCTTCCACCGACACAAAATGAAGGTTTGGTTCCACGGTCAACAGCCAAAGGCGAGATCATGTGGGTTCATCCAGACCTCGTCGGTGAGTTTGAGCAGAAGACATCTATCCCTTCTAGTAAATCAAAAAAGTCAGCCAAGTACAAATCCTATAACATGATTTCATGTGACCACTCCTCGCTTGATGTCCGTGTTCCTTCTTTGAAGACTACTTTCATTCCGGCAAGATCTGTATCTTCTTCAGAGATTGCTTCATCAATATCGAAAGTCACCTATCGGCCCGAATTCTACAGTCAATAATCTCGGGAGCTATTGATGAAGATGGGATATGACTTTCAGAAATCCCCAGGCTTGAATGATGGAAAAGGATCTTTGATACCTTTATCCTTACAACTTTAAGACAATAGGTCTCGTGTTGGACTGGGATTTGGGGTAGATCACACAATTCTCCATCAGAGAAAGAAGCCCTCCAAGAGCAAAGTACGAGTAAGGAACTGTAACATGGTCTCTCTCTCTCACCTGCTCCCAAAGAATAAGTCTTGACCGGTACTCGATCTGGTAGACTCTACCTTAGAGACTACCCAAATAGTTAAGAGAATAAAATTGTCACTCCCCCTTCTACTCCTGATGCTCCTACAATATCAGTTCCATCAGCTGACTCAGGTCCTTCTAAACTGACAATAGCTAATAAAGGCAAACAGCATGTTCACTTCGACAAGAACCTGAAGAAGATCCTACTGCAAGGTCTTCAGAAACCGTACAACTTTGACATATTAGATCAACTAGCCAATAATCCAGCAAGATTATCAATCTTTGAGCTCCTTCGTCTCTCGAAGGAAACTCGAGAAACATTAATTGAAGCCCTGATAAAAGCTGATGCTTGTCTTACATATCTCAAGAAGTCTGACGACGAGCCTGTAGCTTGCCCTCAATGTCATAGTAGGATGAAGATCATGCCAAATATCACCTTCACCCTGTAGAAGCATGAAAAATCTCAGCTGAAGACATCCCTTCGCCAAAGTGCAGAAGATACAAAAGACTGAGACTCAGTACTAAAAAGAAAAAAAAAGATATGAGATAAGTCCCTCCATTGTCATGTCTACCAAAGTCTAGTACAGACACATCAGAACTATATATAAGGGACTAATTCTGTTCTTCTACAAAGGATCTAGTACAAATTCGACAGAAACTTAGAGGGATCTACAAGGGATGCAATCATCATCGAAGCGCAGCCTTCCTTCTTCTCGATACACATGTTGGAAGATTGACCTCCACCGAAGCATGTTCTGACTTTTTTGTGGGTGCAACCTCTCAGAAGCATATCAGTAACTCAACACTTTGAAGAATCCAGATCCTTCAAGCAAGAGGCGCAGCTACCTGCCTGCGCCAACCTCCGAAACAAGATGGTGGTAGGCCCTCCTCCCCTTCTTTTAATTCAGAAGCTAATGTCTTCCCTCCAGAGGCGCAGCTACCTGCCTACGCCAATCTCAGACGCACAAGGTTGTCATACCCTTCCCTTCGCAGCCAACGCCTTCACTGTTCAGAGGTGCAGCTACTTACCTGTGTCCGTATGAGGCTCAGGATGGTGATATGCTCACACCATCTCCATTCAAATCGCGCAGTCGTCTGCTCCGGATAAGAAGCTTAAGTCACTTCTCTACAAGAGACTTGGGAACTCCCATCGCAACCAATGCAAGTCAATATGTCGCTCCAAAAGCACAGTAACCTCGCCAACCTGAAGCACAAGCCTTTTCACGACCCACACCAGGTATAGGGGCACGAGTGCGTAACAGCACCCAGCCTACGTCACAGAATTGGCGGTAGAACGCTGTTCTAGGTCGCCAACTAAACAACTCACACAAATATATATTATGTACCTATCGTAGATCTCAACTCCGAATGGAGAAAAAGTACAAGATATGATAATACTCAATCACAATCTAAGCACGATAAGATAACACAGAAGTCTAATAAATATACTAAACTCAAAACAACAACTTAAATAAACTTCTAAAATAACAACATCTCAACAATCTCAAATACAACTCAAATCTCCACTTATTTTAATACAAGTTCTAAAAGAGAAACTAAACCATATACCAACAATCTACTCCAAGCTGTACTGGTCCTCTAGGCTAGCTGTGAATCTCCATGTTACCTGTAATATTTTTAACAGGTCCAATCAGGACAGGAACGAGCATAATACATCTCACGTAGTTCATATCATGGCAGGAAATATAAAGCAAGCAAAAGAGTAAGATACATGAATTGTAAGAAGATGTACATGAAAACAGGAAGATATTTGATAACTAGAAATATATACATGATAGGTAAGAACTGTAAGTGACTAGTGATTTAGAGCACAATATGGTTATGGAAACAGGTTAGGTTGCACATGAATAAGCTATGAAAGTACACATGAATAACTACTGGAGATATGATCCATATAACCAATTCTACTCACCCATGCCCCAATCAATACACAAGGATCCATTCAAGTTATGTTACGTACATGATTTCACGTGGGCTCAATAAATGAGTGCACATAAAAAATTTGCACATGAGGGGCTCAGTGATCATGAGAGTACATGAATCACATGAGTGCACATACATGAATAGTAAAAGTACAGAAATACATGATATACGTGAAAAGCACGTGACATGATGTATCTGATGCTCCCGAGGGGGATAACATCTCATGAAAAGATCCATATAGTACCAATCCGTGATAACATCATGACAGCATCAAGTAAAGTGATATAGAGCAAGAATATAAATCCTAACAAGTATGAAACGATCAGAGAATGTACTTGCCTAAAATCTGAATGTCCATGAGAATATATTGTCCGAAACGAGGTATCTGAGTCCTATTTAGAGCAACACAAATTATGATGTATACAAAGGAATTATAAATTAAGTGTACAATGCATTCTATATGATTCTAGGTCAATCTGGGCCAAAGACAACTCTTGGTCAACTCTAAAGTCAAACTAGGTCACACTAGCTAGGGTTTGGTCAACAAGGTCAAACTAGTATAAGTTAGTCAATTCTAGGTCAATTTGGGCCAAAGTCAACTCTTGGTCAACTCTGGTCAACTCTAAAGTCAAACTAGGTCGACTAGTCAACATAGTCTAAGTCTAGTCAAATCTAGTCTAGGTTGGTCAATTCTAGGTCTAACAAGTCAAGTCTAAGTCTAAAACCAAACAACAACATATAGCCTAGTCAAACTAAGCTATACGAAGCACACAAAGCTAAACCATAGCTAACACTAGTCTAAAACTAGACACACATACATTAAGTTATATACATTGTATCACATAAACATTTAAGTCACATTCACATTGCATAAACATTTACATATATTAACAAACTTACATATATATCATAACTCATATATACATATCCATGTATGGTAACTATATATAACATACACATATATATATATATTGAGAGAGAGAGAAAGGGGAGGTATATATATATATATATATATATATATATATATATATATATATATATATATATATATATATATATATATATATATAGAAAGAGAGTATGAGAGGGGGGTGTTCTCAGGTTCATGGGGGGGGTGTGTGTGTACACAAGGTGAATCTCAATTTTCATTTAACAAAACCCCACATTAAAAAGAAGTCTTTTTTTTAACAAAACTCCCCACATCAAAAACAAGTTTATGCACTCAGTTAATATCAATGCCAACAACAGTAAACATATCAAACCCTATGTATATTAAACCCAAACATCAAGCCCCAAATCCAAACTCAGAAACCAGGTTTAGTTAAACTCAATTTATACAAACAAAACCCAAAGTTCATTCAAAACTCAGTTTTCATTTAAACACTACAAGAAAAATGACGATTCTTGACGGTTTATAAGTTGATGGTCGTAAAAAATCATCAAGAAAATGGGTTATCTTGACGGATTTAGCCTTACATCAAGAAATACCTTATTTTATGTTAATTTAGCAATCTTACAGTATAATAGTTGACGGTTTTAGAGGATCTGCTAATAAACATCCTTTTATTCAGTGACGGTTCGGTAATAACCATCAACTATTATATGCCTAAAAAAATTGGCATAATTTTTTCAGCTGTCATTTTGGTAATTTTTTTGAAATATAAATCTATATTGACGTTAGTCATTCCATTTCGCTTTATTTATTTCCTGATTCTTTCCTCCCCTTTTTATTTCTTCATCTCTCTCATCCATCAGCCGATGGACAAAGAGACCTCGAATCTACATCTCCCTTCTCCTCTTCCTCCTCTACATCTCCATTCTCCTATTCTTCCTCTTCTTCCTCCTTTCTTTTCTCCTATAGACCCAAAACCCTAATCCCCAAATCTACCTAATCTCGTCCCCAAATCCTAAACCTATATCCATTTGAGAGGAGCATCGGGATAGTCATCATGGCCAGCGGAGCTAGGAAGCCCTCGACGAAGCCCCCGGAGGAGGTGAAGAAGAAGGAAGAAACGAATAAGGGCCTGGCGCTGCGTCGGCAGGAGTGACTGCTGCACTCGAACCTGTCCCTGAATGCGTCGTGCTCCTTGGACGCGTCGGTGGACTCGTTCTGCAGCCGGAGGCGGAACTGAAGGAGAACGGCTTTCGCAGCACGTGCCGCACCAAGCTAATATGCACCATCGGGCCTGCCACGTACGCCCCGGAGCAGCTCGAGGCCCTCGCTGTCGGCGGGATGAACCTTCAGCCGCTGTTCAGCCGCTCGTAAGACTATCATCCTCTACATACTATTTTATTTAATTAATTAATTTAATTTTTTGGACGGTTAGATTTCATATGATGGGTCTCCATAGTTTATTTTGTCTCTCTATTTTGTTAAAGTCGAAACAGTTCAATTGCAAATCTTGTTCTTTATTTATTTTTGCGTGCGAGAGCTTTTGTGGTTTTGAAGATGGTATCCTGCATACTGCTGCCCGTCGAAAGGTTCATATGCATTGGTGTGCGACATCTGGTCTTTCATGGAGTTGCTTGCACATTCCCATTCGATTTCTATGGTAAACTTTCTTTGCCTGTTCATATTTGCTTAATTATTTTGTTTGTATGTCTTCGAACTTTAGATGCTTTTAGACCTAGGCCTGAGTGTAAGCTCAGAGCCCCTCTGGATGTCTCGAGTTCTTTAAAAATATTTTTAAGTTTTTTACTCCATGCTCACATTTCATTTACATTGAATGATGGGCATTTTCTTAGTTATGTCTCTTGCATAGTCGTAATCTGCTGTGATCGTGCTTGGAATTGAAATCCTTGGAGAAGTGGGGACAAAAGTTGTGGAACTTCCAAGCATAATTTACCTAAATAGTGTGAATCTGAAGTGTAAAATTATTAGGCTAGTTGACATATATTTTTTTAACTAAGTCAAAGTTTCATCCATTTTTCCATACTAGGTGATATTTTTTGCTATATTTATTAGGTATGTTTGTCCCATATGCTACATGTATGAAAACTCTTAGCCATATAACTAGGTAATTTTCTAGCAATGAAAACAAAATCTAAGCTTTCACCTTAAAAGTTAAATAGGTTTCTTTCAAGTTCAAAATTTTTAAATGGTGAGGAGAACTGACCTTGGTGTATATCATAAATTTGATATTGCATATATTAAAATGTTAGCTTGTGAGTTGAAATGTGTACCATGCACAATTTCTAAACTGCCGAACATTCTACATATATCTTAATATTAAATAAATAACATTTGTTTGGATATGTAGTTGTGTTCACCATCATATTGTTCAAGGCTTCTCATCTATATAGCAAATACGTTAATATGTACCAACTTTGTGTCCAAGATGACTACATCATTACTACTAGTAAAATGGTCATGACACAATGTTCAGTAGCATTCATGACATGGGCTTGTTTGGCTACATGTTTGCCATTGAGATTCTTTTGGCAATTTCAAGCTCCCTTGTGGTTTTTTGCTTTTACTTCTTTGAAAATGTCAAGCTCCCTTGTGTTTTTTTTCATGGATCAATCTATCGGTTACACAACATGGATTTTGGAGTGTTTACGTCGTGTCGCTAACCATCAGACACATGATACGGACACGGACACGACTTGGATTTTCTTTTTTAGGAACGTTCCTTATCTACATGCTTATGCTTGTATTAGATTTTTCCCCTTTTGTTTCCTACTATGGGGCTACGGATTTCAATAGAATATGACCCGGTGGGTATGTAGCCCATTTTGAAGAACTATGCACATTTCAACCGGTATTATTTAAAATATTGAAGTAGATTCCAAGACCGATGTCTCAGACTAGTAGTTATGATGGTCTTTGTTATAACCAAAATAAAAATAGTTCATACCTATCAGTTTAAGCTGATACTTTCAATCATGTCTAGTAGGCTGTTCTTTGAGGTTGTCAGTTAAGCAAAAGATCCTTGTGCAGGTGCTTGAGTTCTCTTCTTTTCACCTCTCATTCTCTTATTCCCCTCATTCTAATTATCATAGCTACAAATATGAACAAGGGACTTTAGTTTTGATTGACATATTTTTATAGTTTTTTACCTGATTATTTCTACAATAGCTTTAATTTTTCCTTTTTGTCTATTGTAGCTTTTCTTTTACTTCTTCCTTTTCTACAATAAGGTATAATATTGATCATACTGGAGGGCTTTTTTTTCTCATAACATACCGCACAGATAGATGAGGGACTTGACTGATATGGCCCTTCTACACAATTAGAGCTTCTCTCGATCTTTCAATTTGGGGGAAGTAAAGATCATGATATTTGTGGTTTAGATTTGGGGAAAGTAAATTGTGGAATGCTCCCTATGTTGGAAATTATAGAATTGTCAGTCTAGGAGTTAAAATTAGAAGTTAATTTAGAATCACCTGTCATGGCATTCCTAGTATATCATATAACCAGGTTTTATTCGACAAAATTGATTCAATCAAAGAAACTCCTGATATATTTCATTTTCAGCCAAGAAGATTGAATACATGTGTTTCTTTCATTTTCTTTCATATGAATTAATGTCATCTTGTTTAGGAAAGCTTTATCTCTTAGAAATGTACAACTATTAGAATGATGATGTTTAATTTATTTAGATGCTCAATATGCAAGTAATAATGGCATTCCATGTCTTCATGAATTTAGGATTTTTTTTATGTTGTGTCAGATGGTAGTAGTCTTTGTAAGTCAACACAGTACGTAACTTTTAGGACTTTTATTTCTTACTTGTCAACAAATTTGAGATATAGTCAATTCTCATCTTGAAGGGATTGCAATACTTGTGGATTCATATTTTACCACACCACACCAGACTATCCTACAAGGCTCTAGATTCTTAAGGAGAAAATAAAAAAAAGGATAATTTTATCACATATGTATTTACAAGGACTTCTGTTTAAAAACAAAACAGAGTTGCCCAAATTCGAATTCATGTTCTTGAGGAAGCAACCTCAGTTTTAAACATTCAATTTCTTCAGTAGTTGTCTTCATAACACTCACCTGTGCTGGAAATGTATGGTAATTTGTTTTCAAGACACATATGACTTGTTAGGTGAAGCTAATTGTCCAACTCCAAAACTTGAGATTTCTGGTGAACATGGGTGTCATATTTTCATGATACCATCTAACAGTACAAAAAAAGAAGCAAAAACTTGTCCAGCATTTATTGAGTTAAGGCTATGATTGGGCTTGCTTATCATAGCTGCTTTTGCTTATTTTTCTGAAAGTAGTACCAAAATCTGTTTGGTAATTGCACCATATTAGATTTCTTTTTTTTAACACCAAAACTAGAGATTCCTTATTAACGTAGATGTTAGACTTTCTTACACCATCTAACAGTACAAAAAAAACCAAAGTTATCCACATATATTGAGCCAATTAAAGATGTGTTTGTGCTTGCTTATCATCGCTTCTTTTACTTATTTTTCTAAAAGTAGTACCAAAATATATTTGGTAAATGCATCTTATTAGATTTTTTTGTTTTGAAAAAGTCATTCAATTTTGAGACTTCTGTAAGCAGCTGGGAGGTTATTTTCCTGAGCTGCTTCTGTTGCTGCCTTTTGAAAAGCAACGACAATCCAAAATCAGGCCCAAGTCAAGTACAATCTAGGTAGTTGTCGATGGTTCAAAAGTGGGATTAGTTGTTGCTTATGTGTGGATTGATTATAAGGATATATACATCTATAGAAAATTTTATGCTGAAGTATGAATGTTATGTCTGTTGCGGACACACTCAAAATGTTACTGAGATCCTAATATAAAAAGTGGGTAGGTTTCTTCGTATCAATAACAAGGGGACATCTCCTAAAATACTATTGGATTCACATGATCCGTTGTTAGCTTCCAATAATTGATCGTTTGCATATCTTTAACGCTATCCTTTATATTTTTCCCTCAGATGATGGTGTAAGCAAACACGGCACCTACATAAACTTATAAGTATAACAGCCTAATAATAATTAACGAGAAAAAGCCTGGTATATGAGCTTAGCAAATATTTCAAATGGAAAACATATATGTATCAATCTTTGTTGCTTGTGATACTAATGCCTTCTAGCATTATGTCTTTGTCGATTCCTGGCTTTGCTTTTGGGTGTATTATACCTTCTCTCCATTTGATACTCTGACACATGTGTTGTTTTGGAAAACAAGCTTTCCTACATGTGTACAGTCAACAAACGGATGTTGGGGTGACCAATTTCAGGAGTTGGTATGAGCCATGAGGAGGATCATCTCATTTCAAATTCTTATACATTCAGGTCAGTTCTGTCCAGTATTTATTTGATATACTTATTATTCTTATCACTACTTATCATTTCAGCTCTTAAAATTTATGGTTCTTTGATTATTCCAGCCATGGGAGAGCGAATTTATTTATTCTGGTCCTCTTATTAGTAGTCTAGTTTTCTAAATGTTGTTCATGATAGTTCAATTGAGTTATTATACTCTCCTTATTTTCTTTAGGATATTGTTCATGATAGTTTTCTAAATGTTGTTCATGGTAATTTGTGCTCTTGTTCTCTCAGGAACTACATGGAAAATAAAGTTGTTGTGAATACATGAGGGATGTGCTCCGGCCGGGTTTGCTACATATTTTGGTTTTATTTGTATAATTATCAGTTTTAGATGTTTAAGATGTATGGAAAGTAGATACTTTGGTTGGATATTTTTGTGGTTGGACAAGTGTTGGATGTTTGTGGTTGGACGTGTGTTAGATGTATTGAAAGTTTGTGGTGTATAAACAATATACAGTTTATTAATATAGAAATTGGGTTTATAGTTATGGATGTATGTGTTTTTCATAAATAAATTCTATTTATTTATTGTATTTCTGAGAAAATTACAACTGTAGGAATCTAATCTAGAAGACGATTACTGTATCCCTTGGACGATGCGATGAAGAAGGCTCGGATCTTGAAGAACTTTGGACAGCAACTGGGCAATCTCTCTGTGCTCTCTGAATTGAATATGATGTCTGTTGAAGATGGAGAAACTCTCTTTTATAGAGTTCTGGATAACTGCTCTGGGTATACGCTCAGTCAGTTACTTGACGTGTGCATAACTGCAGGGACGCGTGGCAAATTTTGGTGAAGACACGTTGAAGTGCGGTTGAGAGTAGTGGAGTATATCTAGGAGAGATTGATGGCATGAATGCCACGTTGCATAACTTCTGAATGAGTGGGTAACCGAGTACAGGATACGTGAGGACGTATATTGACTATACATTTGAAATCATTCTGAATACATTTTCTTTGATACGCTGTCTTGTTGAAGAGGAGTCGTATGGAGTCCATACGATACCTTGATGAGGAGTCGTATGGAGTACATACGCTGCTTTAATGAGGAGTCGTATGGAGTACATACGCTGCCTTGATGAGGAGTCGTATGCAGTCCATACGCTGCCTTGATGAGGAGTCGTATGAAGTCCATTCACTGCCTTGATGAGGAGTCGTATGAAGTCCATACACTGCCTTGATGAGGAGTCATATGAAGTCCATACGCTGCTTTAATGAGGAGTCGTATGGAGTACATACGCTGCCTTGATAAGGAGTCATATGACTGAGGAAGTAGACACGTGGCTGTCCTCAATCTTCTCGAATACGCCATATCTCTCAATAACTGACAAATATCTTTCGAGCGTCGTGTTGCGGATATGACGGCAGACAGACTGTCAGAAATGACAGTAATGATGGTTGTATATTAATGATAGCTAATGAGCTGTCCTCGTAAAAGATAAAATTAATTCTCGAAAATCCATACGACTGTTAATTCTCCTAAGACAGCTGTCTTTGCACGAATGACGAAGTGTCAGATTCATCCCCCACTGAACGTATGCTGTGCTGTCAGTCAAGAAATAATAAAATATTCACTGAGCGTATGACTTTTGTACTGAGCGTATGGCCTTTGCACTAAGCGTATGGCCTTTGGCTGAGCGTATGGCCTTTGCACTGAGCGTATGGCCTTTGACTGAGCGTATGGCCTTATGTCAGCGTGTCAGAATTTTTCACACCCTACAAGACCCCCTTCAAAGTTTTCGAACTTTATGATTTTCAAAAGTTCGAAATTACTTTGAACTAAAAGTGGGAATAAGTCTTGACATGATGGTACGAGTTTGTTATTTCCTCGATATCAGTGCATATCTCTAGGGATTCTGCATTTGAAAAACGGTTGCCGTTTGGGCTTCTCTTTCTTCTATAAATAGGCCTTTAAGAATTTAATTCTTTTCTTTACTTTTGCCTTTGTCATCGAGAGAAAATTCAGAACTCAAACTTTCTTCTTCTCCAACCTAATTTTCGTCAATGGCACCCAAGCTCGATGCTGCTGCGAAGGGGAAGGGCAAGGCTCCCGCAGAGTCGTCTCAACCCGCCGCCGCCGCCGCAACCACTAAGAGAACCGCCGAGCAGCGTCTTCCACGGGGCGAACTTCCTTTGAAACCCCTAAACGGTGAGGATGGGGACGATGAAAC
Organism: Iris pallida; assembly: GCA_029216955.1. Taxonomy (NCBI): domain Eukaryota; kingdom Viridiplantae; phylum Streptophyta; class Magnoliopsida; order Asparagales; family Iridaceae; genus Iris; species Iris pallida. The sequence goes on along the minus strand of JANAVB010034615.1, from coordinate 12,249,196 downwards.
ATTAACCATCCCTTTTTAGGGCTCTAGTTAGGACAAAATCAGAAAACGTATCCCCTTTTTAGGCTCAATACGTCAGAAAATACACTTCCCTCTTTAGGGTTTAGTCGTATTCCATGTTTTTCGTCTATACGAAAAATATGTTTTGAGCGTATTTCTGTAGGATACGCGTATCTTTGATAGAAATATCAAAATATGCTGATCTGAAGGAATACGCTATGTCAAGTTGTCTCGTTGAGATACGCTGACTCTCTTGTTAGCATGCTGAACTGAGAATCTGTCATACGCTTAGGATATACTGAGCGTAGGTTGATCTCTGAATCTGACATACGCTTAGGATGGACTGAACGTAAGTTGATCTTGGAATCTGACATACGCTTAGGATAAACTGAGCGTAAGTTGATCTTTGAATCTTTCATAAGCTTAGGATAAACTGAGCATAAGTTGATCTTGGAATCTGACATACGCTTAGGATGGACTGAGCGTAGGTTGATCTTTGAATCTGCCATACGCTTAGGATAAACTGAGCGTAGATTGATCTCTGAACTTGTCATCCCTTTGTACTTTTTTAGAGTTTAAGGATTTTAACCTCTTATTTTTTTCTTTGCAGTGGATATTCTGGCCCAAGAAGCGCAATTTGAAGGATGTACAGGGAGCAATTATAAGAGTGACCTATCCCATGTCCACTTTCCCCAATTTGATGAACCTTCCACAAGAATAGCCATTTTAAAAAATCAAGAGAGTGAAACCCTGCTGAATCTGATAAGTGGTCAACCACTGCAGAGTGTGGACGGTGCTATCCACTCAAAACCAGCATTTCTATTTGGGGATGCTATTGACAAAGACTCCCAGCCAGCCTCCGACAAAGTGTCATATTCGTATTACAGGGATGGTGATGAGAATCAGTCGATGTATTTGACTGGATTGTCTAAGGGTATCAACATAGCTCGCTTATTCCATGCGAGTCACCAAAGGCACATGAAATGGGATATTACTCCAACCCGTCAAGCGAAAGCTGGATGGATAGGGTACAGCCAAGGAAGATTTTACAGTGGTACTGAACCGCATGTTTCAGTCTTGCGAAGATTATTGCCAGCCATAATTCCTCCTAAAGACACTGCACTTCTGATGCCGGTCAGAGTCCCAATTTTTGCGAACGAATTTGCACAGCTAGAAAACGCTGTCTATCCGAAACAGTCAATGAGACTCAATGGTCTCGTGAACCCAGAGAATACCAGATGGATTGCTCTTATGAGATGGATTCTGAGGGATTATGGAGAACAGTTGAAGGTGATAGGCCTGTACAATGCCATCAAGTGTACTGCTTATGGTTTTAGGCCAAACCCAGATCTGTTCTTGGCATTAGCAGAAAGGTACAACTACCGCACCAAAACTTTTATGACTCCGAGAGGCGAGATGGGATTTGCTCTCCACGAAATGGCGTACATTTCTCAGCTGCCGATAGGAGATCTGCCATATGAGGAATATATCCCGTTCATTGATGAAATGAACAAGATTCTGACGCCAATCCGCTAATTCTTCATGTGTTCGAAGAATTAATGTGCCACTATAGTATCTGTAAGGCCTTTTATAAGGCAAAAGGTGCAGATTCAGGCTGCTACACTTCGAAGTGGATGGCCTATTTATTCCAAGGCCGCACCGAAGAAACTCAGAAGAAGAAGAACACCGAACAATACATCGGTCGTTTTAAACCTCTGAGTCAAGCCGAAATGGACAAATTAATCCAGGAGACCACCCATGATGACATCATAATCGAAGAAGATGAAGGCACCTATAAAACTGGTGATAGGTTAGAGACCTACATAAAGCAAGGTGACCGGACTTTTTCTGCTGAAGGTCATCTGGCCGGGTTTCTGTCCCTTTGGCTGAGAAGGTTCGTAGTTCATGGCTCCTGTTTGGCAGACAGGATGCACCGAGGAATCGTATTTACAACAGTCCGTTTAACGTTCGGGTATAGGATGGACTTTCTAACGACGATGACATGCCGTCTGAACGCCGGTTTAAGAGCATATACATATAGAATGTTTAACCTGGCGAAGGAAAAACTTACAACTTTTCCTCGGGTAGAAATGCCCTTCACATATTTGTATGGGTGGCTGCTCCTACACTTTGGGTCTCTTATGAGTGCTGGACTGGCCAGACCAGATGACACGTTCTTGGAAAGATACAGTCATACACCAAAGTGGAAGTATGACACCCTGACAGACTGCAGGACCATACTGAATAGGGGAGAACTATGGAGTTTCACCTGTGTTCCTCCGCCTATCGGCTATGAGACTATACCTGCGAAAATGATTGATGGCACTGGTGCCAATGAACTGGATGATGTTCAGCACGAATGGCTGAAGAGGATCAGACCATCCCACCTGATCTGTCGCCATGACGACATCACTTATTTGGAGCCATATCTTCCGAGTAGATTTGCTCGACAATTCGGCTATGATCAGTTACATATAGGGAATGCAACGACATGCTTCCGTCATCAAGGTGGATTGATTGACGGTACGAGAGCTTGGATATATTATATTGCCAAAGGCACCGGAGCTACCTTTACAATGCCAGATCTGGTGAATCATCGGAGAGGAGCTAAGATGTTGGCGTCTTATGCCAAGTTCTATGTATCTGCGAATACATTTGATGAGAAGTTCAGTATCTTGGGTAAGAGCTTCATTCATGTAAATAAGAAATCAGCTAAGTCAACTCTGCCGAAAGATTGTCACGACCGAGAAGATCCTCTTGCTACTAACGAGGTTTATGAAGAAGTCTCAAGAGAGAATCTCTTTTCTGATGAACTTCATCAGCCACTATATGTACCGCTTGGAAGTGTTGAAGAGAGTGTATCTGCTGAGGGTACACCAAAGAGAAAGCGTGGCAAGGATGCTTCCGGGCCCGCTCCAAAAAGAGTTACTCGAGCAGAAACTCGAAGTCGTGTAGGGATTACTATCCCGGGAACTTCTTCTGCTTCGAGTCGACAAATCAGAGATGATGACGAAGAAGATAGTGACCCCAAAGACGATTATCCTACCATCCCACTAATGAAAAGAGTAGGGAAAAGAAAAGTGGTAGTTTCAAAGACTAAATCCGTAATTTGTCTTGATGCAGAAAGCCCCACCAATCGTGCTGAACGATTGGCTCGAGAGAAGCAAGCTGCTGGGGAGTATGTGATGGAAGAATCAGCAGCTAAACCATCCACTGACCAAATAACATCGGCTGTCGAGGATCCTTCCATGGTAGTGGATGAGCATGCTGGACCATCCGTACCTGCTGACACGGAGATGATTCTGCCGACGGCCGATGATATGCAGGTAATCAATCAACCTGCGGTAGAGGCCGAGATTCAAACTGAAACAGCTGATGACTTACTGATTTTGAGAGAATCAGTGAAGGAAGCAACCACTCTCGAGCCACCTGCTGATTTGGCTTTGATTGATGTTTCGGAGAGCGATAAGGGTGAAGAAGAACAAGTTGACTATGAACCTTTGTCTCATTCCTTTGAAGATGAAGACATGGAGATTGAAGATGAGGATATAGAGATTGAAGATGAGTCACCAACTAAAATCCCTATCGACAAACTGAAGACGGTCGGCCAACATTCAGAGTTGACTCCAGAGCTAGAGAACCTTCTAGCAATAGAAGTCCATGTTCCGAGCACCTCCGGGGCAGGAAGTAGTGAAATAAAACCAGTGTCAGAAGACACTTTGAATAGACTACGAGCAGGGCTGAACGATCCCAAAGAAATAGAATATGAGCCAACTTCAGGTAATATTTTATCCAGCAAAGTTTTGTCTTCTCTTGCCTTATTATCTTTAATTTTGATCAAGCTTCTTTGATTCCAAAAGTTGTAGGAACTACACCAGCGATGAGTTCAACTCATGCTCCACCTGTTCGGACTGAGGTTGGTGAGGGAAGCTCACCTTTACCAAGTTCTCCAAAAGCACATACTTCTGTTTCCAGAATAGAGCCTATCCCAGCTTCTTCTTTCACAATGACAGCAACTCCCGATTTTGAAACGGGGATAGCAAGGACCATGGCGATGTATGCAGATATTATTTATTCATATCTGGATACATTCTCCAGGCAATTTATGAAGGACGAGACTATGCCTTTTTCCAACCTCCGAGCAGCGATTAATTTCTCGCTCTTAGCTTTGCGACAGGCTGGTTATGAAACTCAGTGTACTTTCTTTGAGCATCTCTTAGATGATTTGGAAGTAACCATCCACAAATACTGGGAGGTCAAGAAAGAAGATATTAAATCCTTGACTGTGGCTAAGATTGCTCAACTGGAACGTGAAGCTCAAATCCAGCAAACTGCTTTGAAAGAATTCCTTGCTTTGTCATCTGAGAAGTTAATGGCGAAGGATAAGGAAATAGTATCAACTCGTCAGAAGATAGAATGTCTGGAAACTGAGGAAATATCTAGAGCTGAAGAACTCCAGAAGCTAAAAGAAGAATTAGCTCATCTCCAGGAGCGCATTGTATCTGCAGAAAAAGAGCAATCTGATATTATCGCTGCTCGTATAGCTGAAGCTACCCGCTATCAAGTTCTACAGCAAGAGCGGGAACAGATGCAGACTGATCAGATAGAAGAAACCAATCGTCGTAGTTCTGTTATCATTAATTTTGACCAACAAATAGTTGCGATTGAAGCAACAGAGCGAATTCGTAAAGCTCATGAAGAGAAGATGAATAATGTACTTGCTCATATTCAGGAGATTATTACTCCTTCTAAATAGATTAATACTCACTTGTTATCAATATTTTGATTTTGACTGAGGAAATGAGCATTTGATCTGATTTTGATTTTGTGTATGATATTTTTGTAGAAAATATGTTCAGAGGTAAATAATACATGACATGTTTCAATAGAATAAAATATACAAAAGAATTTTGTAATTTCATCAGATGATATTAAACCAAATTTTTTTTAGTTTAATACTGATTAAAGAAAACAGAATTCAGATATAAAGATATCTTTGAACTCAATTTTCTATGATCTTTGGACTCGAAAATCAAAAGACTAGATATCATTTTCATAGAATAGAAAATATGATACAGAAATAGAAAATTCAGAGGTAATATGGACGTGATTTTCTATATGAGATCTTTATTAAATCCACTGGGGATCTAATAAGACAGAATATCAAATTCTCTGGGAAGATGATATGTGGTAGAATATCAATTTTCGCTGGGGATAACGATATCGAGACGACTTTTGTGAGGAAGAATAAACTCTGATTTTATATTTGCTGGGGAATAATCGCAGCAGATGAAAATATTATATATTAACAAGATTTATACATAATATTTCTTTAAGAATTTGTCGTTGATAGGCATCATCGTGACTTTACCATCCATAGAGGTAAGCTGATATGCTCCGTTTGAGAAGACTTTGTTTACGACGAATGGGCCTTCCCATTTCGTGTCAAATTTGCCTTTGCTCATATGTGTCATAGTCATCGGACGTTTAACGGCAAGAACAAGATCTTCTTTCCGATATGCTCTGACTTTCACCTTCTGGTTAAAAGCTTTTGAAATTCGGGCCTGATATAGCTCAATATTTTGTTGAGCGTACAATCGCTTTTCGTCTAGAGCTTCTAGCTCTTGAAGTCGAAGACGATCATTATTCTCCGTTGTGAGTTCATTGGAGATTGCGATTCTCAGAGAAGGAATCTGGATCTCGAGGGGAAGGACAGCTTCGCACCCGTATACCAAAGAGAAAGGCGTACACCCGGTTGCATTGCGAACTGTGGTGCGGTAGGCCCATAAACATTCACCAAGCTTCTCGCTCCAGTTGCGTTTGTTAGAAGAAACGAACTTTTTCAGGAGTTTGATGATGGTTTTATTGAAAGCTTCTGCCAATCCATTAGCTGCTGGATTATATGCTGTAGAAGCTAGGTTATTGATAGGATAGTCATCGCAGAATCGAGTAAATTTCTGACTGACGAACTGTGGTCCATTATCATGGATAATACGTCGAGGAACACCAAATCGATAGATGACATGATGCTTGACAAAGTTGATGACGTTAGAAGTTTTGACTTCAGATAGCGGGATTGCTTCAGCCCATTTGGAAAAGTAATCGGTTATTGCTAGAATAAATCGGTGTCCTTTTGATGACGGTGGGTTGATGGGACCAACGATGTCCATGCCCCAGGCCTCGAAGGGCCATGATGCCGCTGTTGGGTGTAAAAACTCTGACGGTTGATGGATAAAGTCTGTATGGATTTGACAGGCTTTACATTTTCGGGCATATTGAATGGTGTCAGCCACCATCGTAGGCCAATAATAACCCATACGTCGGATGCGATCTTGAAGTTTAGGACCTGGTTGATGGGCTCCGTAGACACCATCATGTGCTTCACGGATAATCTGTTGCGCTTCTTCACCAGCGATGCGTCGGAGGAGAAGACCGTCATAGGTTCGACGATATAGTGTCTTTGTCGTATGATTATAATAGAATCTGAGAGATCGACGTCGAATAGACGCTGCTTCGCTCGGATTATCAAGATGTCATACAATACAAAGTCTAGAAACGGACGTCTCCAGTCTTCGATCATGGCGTCTGTTTCGTTGGAAAAGACGTATTCCATAGTAGAATCAGAAGAAGACGAGGATGCTCTGTCAAACCCTAATCCAGTATTAAGGTTAAATTCATTAAGGTTGAGAGAATTTTCGTTTGGGTCATGGAGAAAACCCAAAGCCAAATTATTCTCGACGTAGAATAGCTCCCGGTTATAAACTACTATCAATTGTTGACGTCTGACCGGTATGGCTAGCACAGCGGCAAGATTAGCCAAAGCATCGGCTTCTGTATTACAGGCTCGCCGAACGTGTTCAATAAAGAAACCTTCAAAGGAAGAGGCCATAGAGAGTGCTGCTCGGTAATAAGGTATTAAATCCTGATGACGGACTTCGTATGTACCTCTGATTTGATTGACGATAAGTTTGGAGTCTCCATAAACTTCTAAATACTGAATATCCAGATGTTTAGCAAGTTGAAGACCGATGAGTAACGCATTGTATTCGGCTACATTGTTTGAACACGATTGATCCAGAGAATAAGCCCTCTGAATAGTCAGCCCTTCTGGGGATACAAGAACAATCCTGACTCCGGCGACAATATCGCCATTGGGACCTATTCTAGATGCTCCATCAAAGAATAGATGCCAGGTAGGAGTTTCTTCAGAAACCTGGTTTGAATCCATAACTTCATCTGGAATCTCATCGTATAATTTAGAATCCTCTGGAACTGCATGAGCTGCCAGAAAATCAGCAAGAGCCTGTCCTTTAACTGACTTTTGAGGAATATAATGCATGTCATATTGAGCTAACAAGATTCCCCAATTAGCCAGTCTGGAATTGAGAATACCGGGTTTCTTCATCATAATCCTGATGGGATTCACTCTGGAAATAACATGAATCGTTTGACCGATAATGTAATATCGCGTCTTCTGAACGGCAAACATTAATGCTAGGCATTCTTTCTTAATCGGAGAATAACGTGGTTCAGTACCTGTCATTGTGCGACTAAGGTAATAAATAGCCTGTTCATGGCCATCTTTATTTTTCTGGGCGAGCAATGCACCGAGAGAATGATCTATGGCTCGAACATATAGAAGGAATGGTATTTCCGAGACGGGAGGTACCAAAACCGGAGGGTTCATGAGGTACTGTTTGATATCGTCAAATGCTTTTTGACATTCTTCGTTCCAGACGAAGGATACACCTTTCTTCAGAAGTTTGTTGAACGGTCTGCAGCGTCCTGATAAGTTAGAGATGAATCTCCTGATGTAAGCAATTCTTCCTTGAAATCCTCGTAGCTCTTTTAAGGTGCGTGGAGGACGCATCTCTTGGATGGCTTTGATCTTCTCGGGATCCACGAGTATACCTTTAGCGGGAATGACGAAGCCGAGACATTTACCACTAGAGACGCCCAGGAAGGACTTAGTAGGGTTCATCTTAAGTTGATGCTGACGCATTAAATCAAAGATAGTCTTTAAATCTTGGATATGATCCTCCTTTTGTTGACTCTTGACTGCAATATCATCCACGTAGCATTCGACTGTTTTCCGGAGATATTCGTGGAATATAGTGCTCATTGCTCGCTGATACGTTGCTCCTGCATTTTTGAGACCAAACGGCATCACTGTATAACAGTATGTACCGATCGGCATTCTGAAGGAAGTATGTCTCTCGTCGTCTGGAAACATTTTGATTTGGTTGTACCCCAAATATCCATCCATAAATGACATTCGTTCGTAACCACATGTGTTATCGATCATGACATCTGTGATTGGAAGAGGGAACTCGTCCTTAGGATAAGCCGCATTGAGATCGCGAAAGTCTATATAGACTCGGATCTTGCCAGTCTTTTTGAGGACAGGAACAATGTTAGCCACCCACTCAGGATGTTGTTTCTCTCGGATAAATCCGGAAGCTATAAGCTTGTTGACTTCAGCTTCAATTGCATCCATAATGTCTGGACGAAATCATCGCTGTTGTTGTTTGACCGGTTTAGCATCAGGCATGATATTAAGTTTGTGTGTAGCGATCTTCGGATCTAGCCTTGGCATATCCTCATAGCTCCATGCGAAGACATCGATGTAATCATGAATAAGCTTGATCATGTCTTGCTTATCTGTTTCTGAAAGACTTTCGCTGATGAATATTGGCTTAGGGATCCCTCCTCACCAACATCAATTTGGATCAATTTATCTTCAGTAGGAGGTTCTCTTTGTTCGAACCTGAATTCCCATTGGTTGTCTAATCTTTGAGCCCATTGTTCCGATTCGGGTGATATTTCAAAATCATCTTCATCTTTATCATTTTCTTACGGACCGTTGGCGGAGACCATATTGGCGGATAAAGTAGAACGATGAAAATCGCCGATACTTGTGTCGAAATCAGAAGAATCAGATCGTTCGTCTCCGTTGGATTCTGGATCCCCATAGACTGTGTTGATGAAAGGGGTAGGAGTAATGTAACCCAATCCGCTTTTTGTTCTTCCGTATTTCAAGAGAGGAATTCGAACAGGCATTCTTCTTTCTTTTCCATTATTGAGGCCAGTTCTGAAGTCATAGCCCATGTTCTTGATGATGTTTTTGGACTGCTGACTGTAGCGACGTAGTTGTAGCCTTCCATTATCATCATTTTTGTCGTCGTCTTCCAGATTAGGAGGATTCTGGGGCCCCTTGCAGAAGAATATTGGAGCTTCTCCTGACTTTCTAATAGGAACAAAGAAGTATGAATTTTGTACAGACTCTAATGATACTTCTGTATGAAGAGTTTGAACAACTCCTATAGTTAGTGGCTCTAAGCTATCTAACAAATGTAAATAACTTTGTACATGATTACAGACATCAATATACTGTAAAGGAGATGCTTTATTAATATCAGATACTATATTTACAGAAGAAGGCTGGGCCTTGGTAGATTTAGTCAAATTAATGACTAAAGGGGAAGAAGAAGGGCGAGCAGAAATTTTGTTTCGATTAAGGTCGATAACAAAAGGCTCAGAGGAGGTGAGCTCCCTTGAAGAAGATCATGGATAAGTAGTGCGTCCACTGACTGGAATGACTAGAGTATCTGGTCTAGCCTGAGAAGATGGTGGGAGAGTGGTGTGTCCACTGACTGGGATTATCAGCGAACCTTGTGGAGCATGGGAAGGCAATGAAGTGGTACGTCCACTAACAGGAATTATCAGTGGACCTTCTTTAGATGATTTAGTAGACTGCGGATGAGTGATACGCCCTTTTACAGGAATAACCAAGGTGTCAACTGTTGATGTCTCATCATCATCCATAGCTTGTAAAACTTTTGAATATTCATCTTTGTACATGCGAGAATGTAGTGCCCCGTCCCGCAAAGTCAATCGGAGGAATCGAAATGCCGACGGCGTTCGGACTTAGCCTTGCTACGGCTTGCTCGGAGACGTCGCTCAGGTGGGGGAGTTTCGGTGAACTTGCCTCATCTTTGCCTTCACTTAATAATTCGTTGGTTTTCAACTTGCATAAGTAGGCTAAAATAAAAGCTACGAACGCACATAGCTAAGGGAGTAATCCCGGCCCGTCGGAATGTCTTAGAACATGGAAAATGGTCCCACAGTCTCAATAGAAGTCGGCTCAGCGTGCTTTAAAATGACACTCGGTCCTTCGTCCCGTGGCTTGGGAGGAGGAAAGTTGGTATTCGACACAAACGTTGAGTTAGCCTAAGTCATAGGCGTCGCCCGCATAAAATGCTCGATAAAGCATGTCCGTTTCCACTGCGCAAGGCTTGGCATAGCCTTGGCTCGTCCCTCGGGTTAAGTTGTAGGCTTGAGTAAGTTAGGCAAAATTATGCCGATCGACCTAAGTCATTCTAAGTGCCGTCCCGCTCGTTCTGCGGTTGTCAAGTCAAATAGTCCCACGATCTCACGGGCCGTCATATAACGTATGACTTGGGTGATAGCATCGCGTAAGACGGAAGTCAGTTACAGGCACGAGCTACGGTTGGCACGATGTAAAGTTAGCCACGGTCCATGGCACTTAAGGAACACGTTTTGTCAAGTTAAGTTGGAAGGCTACGTAGTAGTCGTTCCCCCGAGTTTAAAGGGGTTTCGAGGCGGTCCCTCGTTTGGGAGTCTCGCGTTCCTATCCACGTTGAGTATTCGAGGCGGTCCCTCGGTTGGGAGTCTCGCGTTCCTATCCACGTTGAGTATTCGAGGCGGTCCTTCGGTTGGGAGTCTCGCGTTCCTATCCACGTTGAGTATTCGAGGCGGTCCCTCGGTTGGGAGTCTCGCGTTCCTATCCACGTTGAGTATTCGAGGCGGTCCCTCGGTTGGGAGTCTCGCGTTCCTATCCACGTTAAGAAGTTTGAGGCGTTCCCTCGGTTGGGAGTCTCGCGGCCCCGATGCACGTAATGCAAAGGGTGGTTCAGAGCACGAGTTGCTAAGTACAGTTCCAGTCGTACCAACAAATAGGCCATGTATTTACGTGAGTCTAGATGTTCCGTAGGTGCGTGGTCATTGGACACCTTGTCGACAAGGATTTCTGCCTAGACTGGTTATACGCCAGGGCACCGGGCCCAGTCATCCTAGGGGGTAGACGTTATAGCGCGCATGCTTTTATTGCGTGGGTAGTCGGGGGCTTTCCATGGGGCTAGCTACCTTGCATCGAAGGACCCGCCGCCTACCCGAGCTATGTCCGCGATGGCTTGTCATGCCAGTGGCCTTTCATATAGATAATCGGCGTGCTAAGCGGCGAATCCGCATGCACGATGTCGGTCATAACAAAGGAAGTGTAAGCACGGTATGCGTTGAATAGTTAAAATGTGTGCTCGGTTGCACCCAAAGTATTATAAAGTCTACGATTCGGTTATACGTAAAGACACGTACTTCGGCACGAGATACGTTATCGTACTTGAGTTCTTAACATCGGTTCCACAAGTTGGGTTATACGTTTCGAGTTAAGTCGAGAAGGGCCGTAGGGCAAGTAATTGACACGACTAAGTCGTTACGTCCAAGAGGATGGTACGAAAGACAAGTATGAGTCGGTACGTTGACATTGCAAGCACGAGGCAAAGTATGGGTACGTTATTAGTGAAAGGCACGAAGATGGAAAAAGACACTAAATAGGCCGAGCGTCGGACCTAAAATCGATCCTAAGGCAAGGTTAGAAAGACAATCGTAAAGGAGTTTATGTTGCACAAAGTAAATAAAACGTGTCGGTTTTGTATGGGTGGGCGAGGAGCTCACTCCACCAGTACAGTGGTACTGACACCCACACAGTGTTTCATGTGCAGGCACAGGTAGAAGCTCGTGGCGCGGAGCTCGCTTGGATGCGTCGAGGCACGGAGTTCCTTGGCGATTCGAAGCGTGCGGTCGTATGGATTCGAAGACTTATACGGGACATAATGTATGGACATCGCCTTCCGAAGCTTCCGCTGGATCGACAATATGTATCGAGAGATGAGAGAGAGCTGAGCGATTTGTAATGTGAGACGAGTGTATTTGAGTGATTGTAATCTGGGCCTTGTGCCCCCAATGTAACCGTTGTTTCAATATCAATAAAAGGGCTTCTTTGAATAACTTGTGTTTGTTCTAAATTTCCGCTGCGTGTTCAATGTCTCTGCTCGGGACTTCTGTGCGACGACCCCGTCGCCGCCGATGTAATCGGCCGTTATGCAATTGCCTTGCACGAGCGCAATCTAGGCTCGTGCGGCATCACGCCTTAGCGAGGACGATCGCTCCTACGGGAGCGGGGCGTGACATAATGGTATCAGAGCACGGCTTTACGTCCTTGGACTATCGATTGAATTCTTTAACTCCGTTGTTCCGCAAACTCTGAATTGTGCTTCCGCAACGTGATATCGTTGGTACGCTCTCTCTCAAATGTCCCTCGGCATGTCCATACAATAAGTCTAAATATTTTCGAAAGCTCGTACAAGCGTTCAATCTAACGCATCGGTAGGCCGTTGCCAAATGTGTCGATAGGGCCTTTGTGCCGAACGTTACAAACTTGACTCGATAGAAAACATGTGCTAATGTTAGCAAAGTCACACGTATGCCCGAATAGTCCAACATCGACAATAGCAAGTCGCGTGCGTGCCTAATTAGTCCAACGTCGACCTTAGCAATTGAGCGTGCAAACTCGGAATATAGTCCGCACGGGATAGCCATGCGCACGGCCTTTTGGCTAAGTTGTGTTTCGTGTCGCGCACCACGACCCTTGGTGCAAACGAGTCGCGAGCGACATTAAGTATTGCCCGGTCGGTAATAGAGATATACTTAGGGTGTCTATCGATAGGAACGCTATCGGACAAACGCTTAGGCGTACTGGGAAGATTAATTTGGATTTCGAGGAAATAGTGCGAGCGACTAGTGCGTCGATACGACGCGAGCGACTACGCTAGAGATTTGTCGAACGATTCTGAAAATGTCTTAGCGAATGACGCGAATGTGATTGAGGACTAGATCTTATGGCTTGAATCCGAGTGGTGTATGTGATAGGTTCGGAGAAGAATAAGAATGAGTGTCGACGACTAGTAGAGTGGCTCGAATCCGAGTGGTGTATGGTTCGTCTTGGAAATTGTTCGAGTGAATATTGAGGATTACGAGTATGTCGGCGAGGCGATGCGATCGCGCAAAGCCTTAGAACGCGTCACGCTTAGTTGGTCATGACTTCGAATGTCCCGAACAAGCATCTCGTTCGGACAACTTGTGAATGAGCAACGCGAGTTAGAAAACGATTCGGAACGAAGAATGAAAATGAACGGTCTTGATCGAGGAAACTTAGAGGATCGCGCGTGCGATATCGGATTGATGCAAATGAAAAGATGACTTGAGTTTTGAATAACGATCTTGAAACGAGCTTGAGGAATAGCGATCGAACTTGGTCTTGAATATCAAGGAATGGTGGTATATCCAGTTCGAACAATAGCATCAAGTCGCACGACTCGAAATTGGTTGCGAAGGAAGATCGTCAGGTTACGCATATCGTCGATGGTATTGAGGCGTATCAAAGATCGATATGCGATAACTCGGGGGTACTCTGACTCGGCGAATGACGATCGTGCAAATGTCATTGTTCCGATGGATGTTATACTCGGGATATTGAAACGTGTCGAGGAAAAGATAAACTTGGCTCGAGGATTTCTAGTTGAATGAATGACGATCGAACTTGGCTTGGATGAAAATGAAAATGTTTGGATTTGCTTCGACGATAACCCCAACGTCGACATTCTTGTCTTATGTGAGCGCAATTCCAGCCTCGCACATGCGTCGTGCCGATTAGGGCGATCACTCCGCGTGAGCGCTGGTATGGTGATTCATACAGCGGGAGTGATCAAACTTGCTTGGCGTGGCAACTTGTATGCTTCGACTTGTGGTTTGACGCGAAGGTGACTCGTGAATGAATCAGTGTGCTTGAGGATTGAGTAGGTCCAATCCGCGTATCGAGAATGAATGAGTTTAGACTCAAACAAGAGTTACGCCCCGATGAGAACGATTATTCTGCGGGCGCGTTGCATGGTGATTCATAAACCGTCGTGGATAATTGGACTCGCGTGAGATTGGGGCGCAACGTATTGTCGAGCTAGACGATCTCGTGATCGAATACATGAATTGGTTAGAATTGGAGAATTGAAGGGATTCGAATATACGCAACGCATGCCGTAATACGAATTAGGTGATCGTGCTCGATGTTTAGAAATTTGAGTGACGCGAGCTTGGGTAGAAGGCCCCGTATGATCGACTTTGGTTTGACCCTAGGATTGGGGTCAGTGTTGGCATTATTGTTGGGGAACTATGATTCCAATCCTGACATTGACTTAGCCTCGAAAAGAAATGGCCTAGCGGTTAGGCGAGACGCCCTGTTTCATGAGTTATAAACCGAAGGATTGATCTTGAGGATTGGAATGGATAGATGGTGCGAATCACGAATATAGGAAACCCTGCTCACGAGACTCGGCTGACATGCATATATTCAGGGACGCTTGGGTATGTGCACGATGCGACTCGAGTGAGAATGACAAATTTTCTATCATGCGGCTTGGCTGAATGCAGGTATTCTGGGGACGCTTGGAATGCATGCACGATCCGGCCAAGTGATACGACGAGTTCAAGCAAGGCTTGAAAGATGGGAGTGTGTCGAGATTTTGAAATCGTGTTAAAGGAGTGATTGATAATAGTGCGAGCGTGGCTCAGAATCGAAGGAACGCGTAGGCGAAATGTGTACGACTAAGTCTTGGCCATAGAAATGGTAGGATAGCTTGCCTTCAGGAAAGTCTCGAGGACGAGACTTGTTCTGAGTGGTGTATGTTGTAGTGCCCCGTCCCGCAAAGTCAATCGGAGGAATCGAAATGCCGACGGCGTTCGGACTTAGCCTTGCTACGGCTTGCTCGGAGACGTCGCTCAGGTGGGGGAGTTTCGGTGAACTTGCCTCATCTTTGCCTTCACTTAATAATTCGTTGGTTTTCAACTTGCACAAGTAGGCTAAAATAAAAGCTACGAACGCACATAGCTAAGGGAGTAATCCCGGCCCGTCGGAATGTCTTAGAACATGGAAAATGGTCCCACAGTCTCAATAGAAGTCGGCTCAGCGTGCTTTAAATGATACTCGGTCCTTCGTCCCGTGGCTTGGGAGGAGGAAAGTTGGTATTCGACACAAACGTTGAGTTAGCCTAAGTCATAGGCGTCGCCCGCATAAAATGCTCGATAAAGCATGTCCGTTTCCACTGCGCAAGGCTTGGCATAGCCTTGGCTCGTCCCTCGGGTTAAGTTGTAGGCTTGAGTAAGTTAGGCAAAATTATGCCGATCGACCTAAGTCATTCTAAGTGCCGTCCCGCTCGTTCTGCGGTTGTCAAGTCAAATAGTCCCACGATCTCACGGGCCGTCATATAACGTATGACTTGGGTGATAGCGTCGCGTAAGACGGAAGTCAGTTACAGGCACGAGCTACGGTTGGCACGATGTAAAGTTAGCCACGGTCCATGGCACTTAAGGAACACGTTTTGTCAAGTTAAGTTGGAAGGCTACGTAGTAGTCGTTCCCCCGAGTTTAAAAGGGTTTCGAGGCGGTCCCTCGTTTGGGAGTCTCGCATTCCTATCCACGTTGAGTATTCGAAGCGGTCCCTCGGTTGGGAGTCTCGCGTTCCTATCCACGTTGAGTATTCGAGGCGGTCCCTCGGTTGGGAGTCTCGCGTTCCTATCCACGTTGAGTATTCGAGGCGGTCCCTCGGTTGGGAGTCTCGCGTTCCTATCCACGTTAAGAAGTTCGAGGCGTTCCCTCGGTTGGGAGTCTCGTGGCCCCGATGCACGTAATGCAAAGGGTGGTTCAGAGCACGAGTTGCTAAGTACAGTTCCAGTCGTACCAACAAATAGGCCATGCATTTACGTGAGTCTAGATGTTCCGTAGGTGCGTGGTCATTGGACACCTTGTCGACAAGGATTTCTGCCTAGACTGGTTATACGCCGGGGCACTGGGCCCAGTCATCCTAGGGGGTAGACGTTATAGCGCGCATGCTTTTATTGCGTGGGTAGTCAGGGGCTTTCCATGGGGCTAGCTACCTTGCATCGAAGGACCCGCCGCCTACCCGAGCTATGTCCGCGATGGCTTGTCATGCCAGTGGCCTTTCATATAGATAATCGGCGTACTAAGCGGCGAATCCGCATGCACGATGTCGGTCATAACAAAGGAAGTGTAAGCACGGTATGCGTTGAATAGTTAAAATGTGTGCTCGGTTGCACCCAAAGTATTATAAAGTCTACGATTCGGTTATACGTAAAGACACGTGCTTCGGCACGAGATACGTTATCGTACTTGAGTTCTTAACATCGGTTCCACAAGTTGGGTTATACGTTTCGAGTTAAGTCGAGAAGGGCCGTAGGGCAAGTAATTGACACGACTAAGTCGTTACGTCCAAGAGGATGGTACGAAAGACAAGTATGAGTCGGTACGTTGACATTGCAAGCATGAGGCAAAGTATGGGTACGTTATTAGTGAAAGGCACGAAGATGGAAAAAGACACTAAATAGGCCGAGCGTCGGACCTAAAATCGATCCTAAGGCAAGATTAGAAAGACAATCGTAAAGGAGTTTATGTTGCACAAAGTAAATAAAACGTGTCGGTTTTGTATGGGTGGGCGAGGAGCTCACTCCACCAGTACAGTGGTACTGACACCCACACAGTGTTTCATGTGCAGGCACAGGTAGAAGCTCGTGGCGCGGAGCTCGCTTGGATGCGTCGAGGCACGGAGTTCCTTGGCGATTCGAAGCGTGCGGTCGTATGGATTCGAAGACTTATACGGGACATAATGTATGGACATCGCCTTCCGAAGCTTCCGCTGGATCGACAATATGTATCGAGAGATGAGAGAGAGCTGAGCGATTTGTAATGTGAGACGAGTGTATTTGAGTGATTGTAATCTGGGCCTTGTGCCCCCAATGTAACCGTTGTTTCAATATCAATAAAAGGGCTTCTTTGAATAACTTGTGTTTGTTCTAAATTTCCGCTGCGTGTTCAATGTCTCTGCTCGGGACTTCTGTGCGACGACCCCGTCGCCGCCGATGTAATCGGCCGTTATGCAATTGCCTTGCACGAGCGCAATCTAGGCTCGTGCGGCATCACGCCTTAGCGAGGACGATCGCTCCTACGGGAGCGGGGCGTGACAGAGAATCACTGTAGTAGGCTTCGACTCCTCTGAAAGGATTAATGTCCGCGACTTTCTTTTGAACTTCTCCATTTTCATCAATGTATTTGAAGCACTGGTGAAAAGTGGAGGGGACGATATTGTGTTCATGGAGGAAAGGTCTTCCTAAAAGCAGGTTGTAAGATCCAACTAACTCGATCACATAGAATGTGACACTTGACCGAAAATTACCTATTTGTATTTTTAGGCAAATTTTCCCCAGAGGTTCGCTCTTGCCTTGATTGAACCCTAAAATGGTAGTGACTGTCTTGACTAGACGATGAACTGGAATCCGTAAAGCATCCAAGAGACTCTTAGGCATAATACTTAGGGCTGATCCTGGATCAATTAGAATACGGTTGACCTTCATCGTGTCAACGTACCCAGTGAAGTAGAGAGGGCGATCATGACGATTGTCCTCTAGAAGCATATCGTCTTGGGTAAAAGTGATGTTTGGAATGATTTCCAAGACACTGTTGCAATGTAGGCAAGTCACCGGCTCTGCTTCCGGCTTCTTTAGATGAGTCAGGCAAGAATCTGCTTGTAGTAGAGCTTCACTTAACGTTTCCCGAGTTTCCTTGGATAAACGTAAAAGTTCGAAGATGGACAACCTGGCTGGAGTGTTAGCAAGTTGAGCCAGAATGTCAAAATTATATAGCTTCTGCAATCCGGGAGAAAGAGACTTCTTGATTGGCTTGTCGAAGCGGGCAGGTTGCTTCTCTTTATCGGCTGCTGTTGGTTTAGGGGGAACCGTATCAGCGGGGGCATTTGGTGGTCCTTCATTAGAGGTGGGTGCTGGAGCTGCAACCGGAGGGTCGTCAGGAGTTTCTTCAGGGGCTTCAGTGTAATCTTTTAGATATGTTTTTCCTGACCGGGTTCCGGCGAGAGCTTCAGCTTCAGGATGAGGTTCAGGGTCTACTGAAACCATGTTACAATCTTTCATCATATTCTTGGTTTTTTGGTGCTTGATGAGAGTTTCAGTCCAGAAACCGAGGCCAACACGGGATTGATTATGTCTCAAAGTGAGGGCTAGAGGTGCTCGGAGTCCTTTGCCGGAGCTTAAACCAGGAGCAGTGGCTAGATCATAACCCATCTTCACCATTAATTCACGAAATTGTGAACTATATAGATGAAACGTCGGTTTGTATCTGTCTTCAGATCGAGGTACAGTTTTTTTCCTCCGTAGAGGGTGACTTTCCTGCTAAGATGAAAGTAAGGTTAGAGAAAGATTGGGTGTGATGCTAGAAGTCATATGGCATGACTTAATCTTCCCAGGTTTCTTTTTAGACAGAGGAGCCTTCCGAGGAGAAGAGGAAGATGTCTCGAACTCTGTTACTAAATCGAGGTGAATCCACATAATCTCTCCCTTCTTAGTGGTGACGGGAACAAGTCCTTCATTCTGGGCTGGTGGAATATTCACAACTTCAAGGGTTGCTTTAGGGATAGAGACAATCCCACTTTCCACCAATAACGGAAGGAAGTCACCGAACTGCATTGAAATCACATTTGCTGTGACTGTCTTATCTTTAGGTGTTAATGTCACAGCTTCTGATTTGATCATTTCTTGGATCTTTCCTTTTAATACGAAGCAAGACCGGATTGTATGACCCAGCATTCTGTGATATGGACAGTATTTCGGATGATCCGTCTTATTGGCTTCATCAGGCTTCTTGATATCTGGCAGTTGAAACTTGTTACCTTTAAGTAAACATTCGAAGATGCCCTGAACATCATCGTCGTCGAAAGAGTATTCTTCCTTCGGTCGAGGAGGTCTCTGCTGTTGATTTGTTGGAGCTGGGGTAGCTTGGGCAGACATTACCTCTTGTTTGTTGCTTTGGAGATTGACTTCAAGAGTCTCTTTTCCTTTGCGATTGTTGGGTCGCGCACTATTGCTAGTACTTTGACTTGATTCCTTGGGAGTCATGTGTACCCCCATACCTTTGAAAGTCTCAGCACTGACTTCGGCAGCTTTGGCACTGACGATGAAGGAAGGCCAATCTTGGAATTGAGTGGATCCTGTCCACATGCTAATGATTGGTAAGAGGTTCGACTTGCAAGTGTCGATAGTGACGACATCGGGAGTTCCGAGGGGCATTTTTAGAGCTTCTCTTCTGAATCTTTCAATGAAGCTCTCAGTGCTTTCATCATTTTTTTGTTTAATTCTTATAAGGGCTGACATAGTCATGTCATTGACGCCTTCATAGAATCGTTCTAGAAATATTTGTTTGAAGCCGGCAAACGAAGTAATACACCCATCAGGGAGACTTTGATACCATTCATAAGTAGTTCCTTTTAGACAACCAACGAATACCCGAGTGAGGAGGGCATCGCTCGGTTGTAGCTAATCAGTCATTACCTCAAAGTGATTAATGAACTGACTTGGGGAAGTGGTCCCATCAAAGAAAGAGATGGTCGGAGGCTTGTATTTTAGGGGGTACGATACCTCCTTCCATTGTATGTGGTAAGGCTGCTTGATACCTAATCTTTGTAAGCCGTCTTTTTGCTTGAATGCTTCAAATTGAGATCGAAGATTCTTCAACTCTTCAGTGACCGCTTCAGAAGATTGCGGTGTCGTTGCTTGTTGGATATAATTGGGAGGAGGGACTGCAGTATATGTACCAGCCCCAGCTCCGGACTAACTTGGAGTGGGCTGTACATGAACATTAGACTGTACCCCCGGAATAGTAGAAGGTTCCAAGTTTGGGGCAACAGGAGTATTTAATACCACTGGTGGTATTATTTGTTGAACTTGTAGAGTTTGTTGCTGAGCTTGTATAAGAGTATGCATAGCAGTTAATGTATCCGCCATGGCTCGTAACTGTTGTTCCAAAGAAGAAATCCTTTGTTCATGAGCCTCAGTGCTAGTCGAAGGTTCATGATTGCCGTCTACCATATAAGTTGTAATCATTCGAGGTATCGACGATGAAACAGTCTGTTCCGAATTATCGCTATGAGAATCAGCATCTTTTCCGGAGCTATTCACGGGAGTTAATACTGGAAAGTTGGACTCCCTAGGAAGTCTTCCGTAGTCTCAGGATTATCACCTGGATGAGAAGAAGAAGAGACCCTGGTCGAAGCTTCGGTTCTGGATCTGGTGCCGAGGTAAATACCGTCTTCAGAATCTGACATAGACACAGATCGTATTCTATCCCCAGTATTTCTGGAGGTCATGTTGACGGAAGCATAAAGAGGTTCGTCCTCGTCCGATATTGGTTCATGTTGAATCCGTTCGAAGACAGATCATTTTTTCGGTGAGCAACAATACTGGATCACGACCCGAGGTTGGAAGTTACAACAATGCTCTTCATGACGAATATGAGCAATGTCAGAGACAGATGGAGTGTTGATTCTCCGCTTATTTTGCAGATGTTCCCGGAGATCTGCGGAAACAGACTGGGAAGTGTTTGAAGATAGTCTCTGTGTAGAGACTTGTCTTTTATCCTTCTGTCTTTTTGGTTCTTGAATGTATAAAGACCGATTGATCTGAGCGATATAGTTCTTAGCATATTGTGCATCAGGGTCCATTATACTTGTCTCAATTTGATATGGCTTTTTTATGCCGGAAATAGAACCGAGACGATTCCGGTTGAGCTTGTTACGAAGATCCATAGGAGGTACAACCTTGGTATCAGTCTTAGATACTTACAATTTGCCTTTCTCGGATCGGGAAATTTTGAGAGAAGGAAGATGAACATTATTCCGATTGGGAGTCGGTAATAATCCATCTTTAGAGGAAGTAGCCAAAAGGCATTTTCCTATGTTTGATCTAGTAAGAGTACTAGTCAATTTAACCCCAGAGGTAAAAACCTTAGGAGTAGAGGAGTTGACTAAAGAGTCATTCTCCTTGATTGGCACAAGATGTGCAAGCTGTGGGGGAATCATTTGTATATTCTGTGGAAGAGAACCCCCAGTCTGGCCTTGAGAAACAGTCAAAGGACTGTATTGGTTGACATACGCTGTCTTTTGATTAGCATACGCTGGCTTTGGTTTAGCATACGCTGTCTGTTGCTGGCCTCTGCTGTACGCTGCCTTTGCCGTACGCTGCCCTTTGACTGTCTTACGCATAGAGTCATTAATGGCTAAAGAGCTGACTGCTGTCATAGGAGTAGAAGAAGAAGAGACTTTGACATGTCCAGAGATAGTTTTCCTTGGACACGCTGATTTGGCTAAAGAGCCCATTTTATCAGCGTGACTAGGAGAAGCCACTGTTGCCGTATTCAGAGAGGCCGAGGCGTGCTTCTCCGAGGTTGGAGATGTGTTCTTGTCAGCGTGGGAAGTGACAGAAGCGTCTCGGGCCGCCGGAGAAGACTTAGGGACATAGACAGAATGTCCCTTCTTCTTGGCAGAGAGAGAAGCGGAGGAAGCAGTTCGGCCCTCCTTCGCCTTGAGTATTTCTTCATAAGAAGATTGGTCGAATAGTACGACCATCGTCTTCTTTGTCGAGCCGATCGACGAAGTATCGTATTGAGTTGTTGCTGTCTCGTTATAGGAGACAGCTTTCCCCAGCAGAGTCGCCAATTTGTTTTCCATAAATAAATTCTATTTATTTATTGTATTTCTGAGAAAATTATAACTGTAGGAATCTAATCTAGAAGACGATTACTTTATCCCTTGGACGATGCGATGAAGAAGGCTCGGATCTCGAAGAACTTTGTACAGCAACTGGGCAATCTCTCTGTGCTCTCTGAATTGAATGTGATGTCTGTTGAAGATGGAGAAACTCTCTTTTATAGAGTTCTGGATAACTGCTCTGGGTATACGCTCAGTCAGTTACTTGACGTGTGCATAACTGCAGGGACGCGTGGCGAATTTTGGTGAAGACACGTTGAAGTGCGGTTGAGAGTAGTGGAGTATATCTAGGAGAGATTGATGGCATGAATGCCACGTTGCATAACTTCTGAATGAGTGGGTAACCGAGTACAGGATACGTGAGGACGTATGTTGACTGTACATTTGAAATCATTCTGAATACATTTGCTTTGATACGCTGTCTTGTTGAAGAGGAGTCGTATGGAGTCCATACGATACCTTGATGAGGAGTGTATTGAGTACATATGCTGCTTTAATGAGGAGTCGTATGGAGTACATACTTTACCTTGATGAGGAGTCGTATGAAGTCCATACGCTGCCTTGATGAGGAGTCGTATGAAGTCCATACGCTGCCTTGATGAGGAGTCGGATGAGGAGTCGTATGAAGTCCATACGCTGCCTTGATGAGGAGTCGTATGAAGTCCATACGCTGCTTTAATGAGGAGTCGTACGGAGTACATACGCTGCCTTGATGAGGAGTCATATGACTGAGGAAGTAGACACGTGGCTGTCCTCAATCTTCTCGAATACGCCATATCTCTCAATAACTGACAAATATCTCTCAAGCGTCGTGTTGCAGATATGACGGCTGACAGACTGTCAGAAATGACAGTAATGATGGCTGTATATTAATGATAGCTAATGAGCTGTCCTCGTAAAAGACAAAATTAATTCTCGAAAATCCATACGACTGTTAATTCTCCTAAGACAGCTGTCTTTGCACGAAAGACGAAGTGTCAGATTCATCCCCCACTGAATGTATGCTGTGCTGTCAGTCAAGAAATAATAAAATATTTACTGAGCGTATGACTTTTGCACTGAGCGTATGGCCTTTGCACTAAGCGTATGGCCTTTGGCTGAGCGTATGGCCTTTGCACTGAGCGTATGGCCTTTGACTGAGCGTATGGCCTTATGTGAGCGTGTAAAAATTTTTCACACCCTACAGTATGTATGTCTTCTGGATTTTTGATATTATTGTGTGTTTGATTCATTATATATAATTATAAATGGAATCTTTACTATACAAAATTTAGCTTCTCTTGACGGTTATAAAACGTCAATAATTAACTCAATCTTGTTGCAACTGCTCTTTTCATTGACGGTTTCTTGACGGCTAATAGCCGTCATCTAGGCCGGAGTCAAGAAAAGTTTTCACCTACATTGACGGTTTCTCCAAACTACTATCTTGACGGCTAAAAACAGTCAACAAAACTATTTCATATGACGGCAAAAAACCGTCAAGAAAAGCCATGCCAGCGACCGTCAAGAAAAGGGGGGTTCTTTTCTTGACTTCGGCCTAGTTGACGGATCTGCAACCGTCAAGATACCCATTTCTTGACGGGGAATCCCCGTCAAGAAAAGCCCTTATTCTTGTAGTGAAAGTATCAGAAAAAATAACAAACCCTATCCCAAATTCGAACGCATACATCAAATGAAACCCAAAATCACATGTGCAGGTATCTAGCATGTCTGTGTCAACCCTAGGAACGTGTCCACGTGTCTAGAGACTGGACACGAAGTGTCCAAACCAAATACAAAAATAGTATCAGAAAAACTAGGAGTGAAGGCTATCTCGTGCGGAGGTGTTGGGCCCAAGGTGACACGACACAGTGCACATATGTCCGCGTGCTCGTGTCTACGTGCAGCTGGAGGGTAGGTCTAGGTGGTCGATACCTCACTTGGTTTCTACGACGTGTCTGGACGCGACACGAATTGCGTATCAGTGGGTGAAATACACTGTGTGCAGAGTAGTAAAAAAATGCGTGCAGCCCCGATTTCATGTCCGACACGACACGATAGGTCATAAGACTTAGGGGCTGACTTGTCAATCACTGCCCCCATGTCCATGCCAAGTGGCACGTGCCCACGTGGCCTGTGCTGCGAGCAATCGACGTACAGCAGCAGGACACGCACGCGAGGCCTCGTGCAATACGTTCGTGTCCGTTTTGGACATGGACACGAATCCAAATCGTGCTCAGAGTTAGGGTTTTGTGATCAGCATGCCAAGGGCTACGCAAACATGTAATTTATTACAGAAAATAAGAAGGAAAGATCCACAGTGATAATTCATCGAACACAAAGTAAAGGATACTGATACATGTCCGATACGTACATCAATCAACACCAATTCCTACCAAACTTGCTCTACAGCTAATGGAGACCTAATGAATGCATATATGGAAAGAAAATGGAAATTTGAATCAATTTGAGGGGTTTTACCTTTTGAGAGTAAATCTCAATGCACAAAGCTAGAATGAGGACCCCCTTCCAATTTGCTATGGTCCAATGCTCCTCAAACCTTGCTAGCAAGCCTCTACTAGCCTCCTCTATTGTTGGGGATGATGATGCAAGTCTCTAGGTTCAATTTGGGATCAATTTGGATAAAGGGGGAGAAATTAGGGAAGAACTAAATTAGGGTTTCATTATTGATATTAAAAATAGGCAAGATGTGAATATGAGATGTTATATAGAGGGGGGAACCCTTTGATGGAAGCCAAGGATCATTTCTAGGGTTAGGGTTAAGTTTTATGAGGTTTAAAGGCCTCTAGCTAGTTTAATTCTAGGCCTTAAGCTAAGGGCCCAAGCTAAAATATCTACTTTAACAAATATCTAACCTCAACTTAATATCTAGATATTCTTAACCTTGTCATAATGGAAGCTTCTAATCTAATATCTAGGCTCATGGTTAACATCTAGAATAGGTTAACTTATAGGTTAGTCTCTAACAATTCAATTAGCACAATATTAATTAATCAAAATTCATTTTCACTAAAAGTCAAAAATGACCAAAATACGCTTAGGCCAAAAATGGTAATTAGTCAACCTAATCACATGGTTAGGTCTCCCTGGGTCATGGTTAGTCTCTAGGTCAAGTAACTCTAAGGTTAAACTAGCTAGAACACCAAAATCACAATTCACCAATTTAAATAGTATTAAATTAATTAAAATTTACCAAAAATCATAACATGATTTAAATCCTATTATTTAGTGATTATAATAACAAAAGTTCAAAATTACCCTTATTTAAAAAAGTGGGTGTTACAAGTCTACCCTCCGTAGAAGAATTTCGTTCTCGAAATTAAGATGGTCGTACTCCTCCTAGAGTTTCGTCCCCAACAATCATGGTCTCAGAAAAACTTATCTAAATCATGCAATTTGAAAGAATAACATACAGGGTCATAGTAGGCAATATCAGTCAGAGGTCTCATCTAGCTATACTAGCCATACTAGATCAAAAGCAATTATAAGGTATCAAGCATACAACAATGGTAGGGTGTGATATGGGAAGGATAAGGAAAACAGTCAATCATCAAAGGCTGTAAGGTAGACTAACGTCCTATATGAAAACTGGTAAATAAAACAACAAAGAATTAACTACAAGGGTCACTACTCTAAAGCCAGGGCTATACTATCATTTCTAAGATAAAGGCCTAATCATAAGTCATCAAATCATTATACTAAGAAAGAGTTATAACTAATGAAGTTCTATAAGAATTAGACTATTTATCTAAAGTCATCCCTACTCCTAAGTTAATTGATAATAGAAAACATTTTTTTTGAAAAAGACTGAAACAAAAGCAGAGATGATATGTTCAAAACCCTCCCAAGTTACAATATGATAATCTTATGGTCTGTCCAATCATGATACTCTATCTAGGTCAAACCTCCAACAATCAAGGTCGAGAAAATTCTATCTAAAGCATGCAAGACATGGTCCTACTGGTCGTGATATCATAGTCTCGAACAGGGTCACTATACTATCTATCACAGCACAAAACATCCTAACAGATACTAATGGAATCACACAACAAGATAGAAAGAAGAATAGGAAAGACAGACCTGCTAACCCGTCACCCGTAGCGTCGGTCTCCACGACCGTCAGTACAAAAGCCTGCCCCTCTGGGGTATATTCCTCTGATGGTGCGGGGCATGGTGCTACGCTATAGGTGGCCTAACTCCCTCTATCTAATCCATGATACGCAAGTAACATCCACACTAATATTCCACTCCATCATACTAGAGCACCATCTAAATGGTATCTATTTTGCAATCTGATAATCATACCCGTCTATTCAGAACCATGTTACCAGAATCTTCGTTACGCCAGTAAGTACAACAACGATAATCCATAGAGTTCGCAACTAAGGTACATACTTATAGAATTATGGTACTTAAAATTTTTGCATTGCCGCTAGCTTGGCTACGAAATCTTTAGAATCCCACACCTGAGAAATACATCCAAAATGAGACTCTACCTCATCGCCAAATCAGCTAATATGGCTGTAGAAGACTCTAGATTCCATGAGTGAGGCAACCTAGCCCATAAAGTTCATCTTGGTAGAAAATCAAGTCAACAATGAATACCAAGAATCAAATTCAACAATGAACAAGGAAGTAGACAGAATCTGTCGAAATTAAATTTCGAGATTATTTATAATGAGATTCTCAAGGGTCATCTCAGAAATTTTCTCACGTAGTCCTAACTGTGATTGAGTACTCTCTCAACTAAGGCCTATTCCTTATCTCATACTGCAGGCGCGCAGCAATACAACTAATCGTCGCACTACCACGACTTCGTACTAATGCGAATCTCGACCTGCATGGGCCACCACTAAAAACATGTCATGACCCGCACCCGGTATAGGGGCACAAGTGCGTAACAGCACCCAACCTACACCACAGAATCGGCGGTAGAATGTTGTTCTAGGTCGCTAACTAAACAACTCACACAAATATATATAATGTACCAGTCATAGATCTCAACTCCTAATGGAGGACAGTATAAGATATGATAATACTCAATCATAATCTAAGCACGATAAGATAACACAGAAGTCTAATAAATATACTAAACTCAAAACAACAACTTAAATAAACTTCTAAAATAACAACATCTCAACAATCTCAAATACAACTCAAATCTCCACTTATTTCAATACAAGTTCTAAAAGAGAAACTAAACCATAAACTAGCAATCTACTCTAAGCTCTACTGGTCCTCTAGGCTAGCTATGAATCTCCATGTTACCTGTAATATTTTTAACAGGTCCAATAAGGACATGAACGAGCACAATACATATCACGCAGTTCATATCATGGCAGAAAATGTAAAGCATGCAAAAGAGTAAGATACATGAACTGTAAGAAGATGTACATAAAAATAGGAAGATATTTGATAACTGGAAATATATACATGATATGTAAGAACTGTAAGTGACTAGTAATTTAGAGCACAATATGCTATAAAAAAAGGTTAGGTTGCACATGAATAAGCTACGGAGGTACACATGAATAATTACTGGAGATATGATCCACATAACCAATTCTACTCACCCATGCCCCAATCAATACACAAGGATCCATTAAATTTATGTTATATACTTGATTTCACGTGGGCCCAATAAATGAGTGCACATAAATAATTTGTACATAAGGGGCTCAGTGATTATGAGAGTACATGAATGACATGAGTGCACATGCATGAATAGTTAAAGCACAGGAATACATGATATACGTAAAAAGCACGTAACATGATGTATCTGATACTCCTGAGGGGGATAACATCTCATGAAAAGATCCATATAGTACCAATCCGTGATAACATCGTGACAGCATCAAGTAAAGTGATCTAGAGCAAGAATATAAATCCTAACAAGTAGAAAATGATCGGAGAATGTACTCGCCTAAAATTTGAATGCCCGTGAGAATATACTGTCCGAAATGAGGTATCTGACTCCTATTTAGAGCAACACAAGTCATGATATATACAAAAGGGTTATAAATGAAGGTACAATGCATTCTATATGATTCTAGGTCAACCTGGGCCAAAGTTAATTCTTGGTCAACTCTAAAGTCAAACTAGGTCACACTAGCTAGGGTTTGGTCAACAAGGTCAAACTAGTCTAAGTTAGTCAATTCTAGGTCAATCTGGGCCAAAGTCAACTCTTGGTCAACTCTGGTCAACTCTAAAGTCAAACTAGGTCAACTAGGTCAACTAGTCAACATAGTCTAAGTCTAGTCAAATCTGGTCTAGGTTGGTCAATTCTAGGTCTAACACGTCAAGTCCAAGTCTAAAACCAAACAACAACATATAGCATAGTCAAACTAGCTATACCAAGCACACAAAGCTAAACCAGAGCTAATACTAGTCTAAAATTAGGCACACATACATTAAGTTATATACATTGTATCACATATACATTTTTTTTATTCTTTTAAGTCACATTCACATTGCATAAACATTTACATATATTAACAAACTTATATAATTAACAAACTTATATATATATATATATATATATATATATATATATATATATATATATATATATATATATATATATATATTAACAAACTTATATATATATATATATATAGATATATATATATATATATATAAGTTTGTTAATATATATATATATATATATATATATATATATATATATATAATATATATATATATATATATATATATACCTCCCCTTTATATACATATCAGAAATATATATATATATATATATATATATATATATATATATATATATATATATATATATATATATATATATATATATATATATATATATATATATTATATGTACATTTTTTATATGTATATTTTATATGTATATTTTATATGTATATATTTTATATGTATATATTTTATATATATATTTTATATGTATATATATATATATATATATATATATATAATATATATATATATATATATATATATATATATTTTATATATATATATATATATATATATATATATATATATATATATATATATATATATACCTCCCCTTTCTATATATATATATATATATATATATAAAAATATACCCTTTAAAAAAATATATATATATATACCCTTTATATATATATATATATATATATATATATATATATATATATATATATCGGAATCCGCCGATCACGTCCTTATCTCTGGTGAAATAGCCACTCAAATTTGGTCGAACCTTCACAATAAGTTCAGGATTGTCCCCATGTCCGGGGGCCTCAACGATCTGCTGGCTAGCTGGAACTCGTCACACGGGCATCAGATCGTCGCTGCCGCCGCCATTTGGGTCTTGTGGAAGAACAGAAACAAGTTCAGATACGAGGGACGTCAGCTCCCGCCCCCACAAATGTACAGAGAAGTCATCCGACAAATCTACAAACGAAAGAGGCTTTGTTCCCATGCCTCGCATAGTTTTTGGGAGTCCCTGGTCTGATCAGGGAACCGTGTGTCGTGCGCCGACCGTTCATGGGCGGCGCCGAGCGCCGGTGTTTGTGCGCGTTTCGTGCATTCTCTCTTTTGTCTAATCTGGTCGCGCTGGGGCGCGCTTTCTTGTATAGGCTTCGGCATTTTGTGCCTGTTTCTTTAATAAAATATTTCTGTTATATATATATATATATATATATATATATATATATATATATATATATATATATATATATATATTTTATATATATATATATATATATATATATATGTATATATATATATATATATATATATATATATATATATATATATATATGTATGTATGTATATATATATATATATATAAATAAAAAAATATATATGTATATATATAGAAATAGAAAGAGAGTGTGAGAGGGGGGTGTTCTCAGGTTCATGGGGGTGTGTGTGTGTGTACACAAGGTGAATCTCAGTTTTCATTTAACAAAACCCCACATCAAAACACAAGTATATGAACGCAGTTAATATTAATGCCAACAACAGTAAACGTATCAAACCCTATGTATATTAACCCAAACATCAAGCCCCAAATCCAAACTCAGAAACCAGGTTTTAGTTAAACTCAATTTATACAAACAAAACCCAAAGTTCATTCAAAACTCAGTTTTCATTTAGAGTATCAGAAAAAAAAACAAACCCTATCCCAAATTCGAACACATACATCAAATGAAACCCAAAATCACATGTGCAGGAATCTAGCATGTCTGTGTCAACCCTAGGAACGTGTCCACGTGTCTAGAGATTGGATATGAAGTGTCCAAACCAAATACAAACACAGTATCAGAAAAACTGGGTGTGAAGGCTGTCTCGTGCGGCGGTGTCGGGCCCAAAGGAACACGACACAGTGCACATATGACCACATGCTCGTGTCTACGTATAGCTGGAGGGTAGGTCTAGGTGGTTGACACCTCACTTGGTGTCAACGACGTGGCTGGATGCGACAGGAAGTACATATCCGTGGACAAAATACACTGTGTGCAGAGTAGTAAAAAATATGTACAGCCCCGATTTTGTGTCTGACATGACACGATAGGTCATAAGACTTGGGGGCTGACTTGTCAGTCACTGTCCCCACGTCCATGCCAAGTGGCACGCGCCCACGTGGCCTGTGCTGCGAGTAATCTACGTGCAGCAGCAGGACACGCACGAGAGGCCTCGTGCAGTGTGTTCGTGTCCATTTTGGATACGGACACGAATCTAAATCGTGCTCAGAGTTAGGGTTTCATGATCAGCATGCCAAGGGCTACACAAAAATATAATTTATTGCAGAAAATAAGAAGAAAAGATCCATAGTGACATTTTATCGAACACAAAGTAAAGGACACTGATATGTGTCCGATACGTACATCAAATCAATACCAATTCCTACCAAACTTGCTCTACAGCTAAGGGACACCTAAATGAATGCATCTATGGAAAGAAAATGGAAATTTGAATAAATTTGAGGGGTTTTACCTATTGAGAGTAAATCTCAATGCACAAAGCTAGAATAAGAATCCCCTTCCAATTTGCCATGGTCCAATGCTCCTCAAACCTTGCTAGCAAGCCTCCACTAGCC
This sequence comes from Iris pallida, assembly GCA_029216955.1. Classification (NCBI taxonomy): domain Eukaryota; kingdom Viridiplantae; phylum Streptophyta; class Magnoliopsida; order Asparagales; family Iridaceae; genus Iris; species Iris pallida. The sequence goes on along the minus strand of JANAVB010034615.1, from coordinate 12,218,375 downwards.
TCCTCTACTATTGGGGATGACGATGCAAGTCTCTAGGTTCAATTTGGGATCAATTTGGATAAAGGAGGAGAAATTAGGGAAGAACTAAATTAGGGTTTCTTTGTTGATATTAAAAAGAGGCAAGATGTGAATATGAGATGTTATATAGAGGGGTGAACCCTTTGATGGCAGCCAAGGATCATTTCTAGGGTTAGGGTTAAGTTTCATGAGGTTTAAAGGCCTCTAACTAGTTTAATTCTAGACCTTAAGCTAAGGGCCCAAGCTAAAATATCTAATTTAACAAATATCTAACCTCAACTTAATATCTAGATATTCTTAACCTTGTCATGATGGAAGCTTCTAATCTAATATCTAGGCTCATGGTTAACATCTAGATTAGGTTAACTTCTAGGTTAGTCTCTAACAATTCTATTAGCATAATATTAATTAACCAAATTTATTTTCACTAAAAGTCAAAAATGACCAAAATACCCTTAGGCCAAAAACGGTAATTAGTCAACCTAATCACATGGTTAGGTCTTCCTGGGTCATGGTTAGTCTCTAGGTTAAGTAACTCTAAGGTTAAACTAGCTAGAACACCAAAATCACAAATCACCAATTTAAATAGTATTAAATTAATTCAAATTTACCAAAAAATCATAACATGATTTAAATCCTATTATTTAGTGATTATAATTACAAAAGTTCAAAATTACCCTCAGTTAGAAAAGTGGGTGTTACAAGCCTACTTGTCGCCTACAGCACAGTGACTCCGGTAGCCCGAAACACAACTTCATAAGTTGCTCTATATGCACACAAGTCTCGTCGTCATTCGAAGTCAAGTCCACTTGTCGCCTGAAAGCACAGAAGTTCTATCGTCTCCAGAAGCACGGTCTACTCGTCGCTCTAGATGCACAGCAGCACTTAGTCATCACCAGAGGTACAGGAAGCATGGATCCACCCCAATTGGTTTATTTAAACCGTATCTTACAGAGAAGATTGGGATGAAATTATGATTGATATCATATCAGATTGACTTAAATCTTAGACGAGGATAGATTAGACTCCAAATCTAGGATAAAATCTCAAGATTTACTCGACTGTATCCGAGCAAGCAAATCGGCACGCGCACATGTCACCTCCTTCGGTTATGTTTATAACCACCAAAGATCTCGTTTGAGGGAAATCTAGATGTCTGCCACGTGTCAGCATCACAGAAGCCCGTACTGTGCAATGACAGCAATTCCTTTATTTCTCAGGAACCCTAATGCACATCGCATATGTGCTAAGTTCTCTATAAGTAGAAGGAGTTCGTCCTCTACCAACAAATAAAAGAAAAAAGAGAGGGAACATTGATAATCGACAATCTTCAAAGGATTAGCAATCTCTATCCACGAAGAGTCGACCACCCTCATCCACCTATCAACTAAAGATCCAACCAACCAACCATCTTCAAGGGATCTTCTCATCCAGACAGCCTCTTGATCGTGACCCCAGAGCCATCAAAGGCGCCATAGAGCTATAGCAAGGTTGATTCTCGTCAGATCGTAAATGGAGTAACGGGGCCACTGCAGTGCTCGATCTCCACAGTCATACTTTCCTAGAAACCTCTTCGTCCTGTACTTAGAATATCACAGATACCTTATACGTTCAATAAAGCAAAAAGTTTGTTCAACCTTTTGTTCAGTCGAACAAAATGGCGACTCTGGTAGGGACTACCTTCTCCTCTAACGAGAAAGCGGTGATGCAATCTGATAATAACTTGCTGGGAGTTTCTTAAGGCATGTTGATCGTACGCTTAAACCAGCAGGATTTTAAAGATCTCCTCTCTGATGAAAAGTCGAAGACCTCGAAGCGGTTCGTACAACCGAAGAAGACTCGATGTGTCTGAAGACCTAAGGCGGCTGCAGCCAGCAATACGATGGTAGAAAATGTGTCTCAGGATCCCCTCAACATCAAGGCCACTGAGAAGATCCCGATTGCTGCAGCCTTATCCCCTCGCTCGATTCTCGTCCCGAAAAAGCATGGCGAGGAAGATGGTGGTTCCATGGTTGATATGACGAAGGAACGATGCCAAAGGAAGCGCATACCGGTCCAACCCCTCACGACGGGAGTATTGTCGGTAAGGAGATCTGTCTTCGATAGAATCGCTTTCCTTTCAGGTAAACCTTCGACGGACTCTGAATACTACTCGCCCGCTAGGGGTAGTAGGAATAGATCCCAGGTGGCTCGCGCTTCGTACAACAAGCGTACGACACCCGCGGTAGACCAAAGGCCCGTGTTGATAATAACACGCACAGTCGACTGAAAGCTATACAAGATTGGCTCTCCCGCCCCGATGCCTCAACCAGTCGAATCTTCCTTCCACTGGGGTACTCCTGTGCATAAGCTAAGCCAATGGGTACGTCCTCCGAAGAGCGTACATGAGGCTTCCTCGCTAGACCTGCTCTGACCATGCTTACATGTAGCTTTTCTGCATGTACAATGGGAGTGCTATGACAGAATGTCCAACCTTCTTCCAAACAAAAAAAGAATCTGTGGCGCAAGACGTGCCTAAATCAAGGCACTCTTGTACCCAGATTACCATCAACTGTCGTTGTTAGCAGACGGCTGTACCATTACCGAGCAGGCATTCCATCTTTCAGAGACTCTACTCCATGTCGTCCCCACGCTAGAGGCTTAATAAGGGGTCGGTGAGCCATAGAGAAGACGAGCCCCACATCGCCATATGCTACGCGGTACAGGGTTCCAGAGCCTTCAAGAAGCCCTCCCAGAATCCTTCCATATCGGTTGCTGAACTGAAGAGTAGGTCAGAGAAAAGTAAAGCTAAGGTACCCGATGCAGGTGTGTTCTAAGGCACTCGTTCCAGATCTTCATTGGGTTTCTTGTCAAAAACTGGGGGTAGCCAGCCTCCTACCATGCACGACAACCTTGTGTTCCAATCTGACAAGACGTAATATGACACAGATGTCTCCATTGGCGCAACCAGTCACCAGACTAGGGGTAGCAACCATACTGAGTTCAAAGAAGATCACAATCTTATGGTATATCCTCAGGGTAGCGAGACTCAAGCGTCTGAGCCAGAAAGTGAATGATCTATGGCTCCCTCGAGTCACCCTCACACTCGGTCTATGTACATGGCCGATGGCAATGATGAAGAAAACTACGAAGCTCTCAGACGTATCGAAGTGTAAGCCTCCTCAAATTTAGAGATTTTATTTTTAATTGTAAATTTATAGAATTTATTTTTTTATATTTTTAGCTAGATATTACAATGGCGGTAGCAAGTACTGTTATACTATGAGTATATTTAAGTAAGTGGTACAAATTTTGTACTAGAATCTACTAGAGGATATTATATATTTTAGAAGTTTTAGGAATTTTATTTATTATTATGGTATTCCTATCTAGAGTGTAGTTAGTAATTAATTATATGATATATATATTGCTTGCAAATTATTCATTAAAATATACTTTAGGGGTATTTGTAGCACCCAGTTTTTCAAATGAGGGTAATTTTGAAATTTCGTGTTTATAATTATTTTAATAATGATATTTAATTCATGATATGATTTTTGGTGATTTTAAATCATTTTAAAATTATTTAAATCAATGACTTGTGGTTTTGACATTTTGCTAGTGAAACCCTAGAGACTGTTTGACCTAGAGCCTAACCATGTGATTATAATATTTTAATGTCATTTCTGACCTAAGGATATTTTGCATTTGACCTCTTTGAATTATTTTGATATTATTTATTATTTATGATATTGTTTTGGGATTATTTGAGTCGGGTTCGAATTTCATCTCAATCCGACTTGTAACGGGGACCCGGGGTAACTTAGACTCTAGTTGGACCCATGCATTAGTTAGCCATGGCACACATTTTAATTAGTCATGTTAGAAAGATTATTCATAATCCTAATTATTAGGTTAACCATTTAGAGTTTTTATTTTGACCCTTTTACCCCCAAACCCTAACCAAAATTGTTTTAAACACTTGTAACTAAGGGAGGGGCAAACTTGTTATATTCAATGAGGGGGGGATAACCATTGTGGCCGGCCCTAATAGGACTCCAATCTCATTTCCTTTCTTTGAGAAGTCTTCTTCCCCAAGTGCTCTCAAGCTCTCCCAAGAATGAAGCCTTTCTCCTTGGATTTTTTCTCCTTTAGGTAATATTTCCTTCTCTTTTATTTCACCATTTTGCATTTAGGAAAGTTTTAACCATAGGAATGACCCCCATTGTTGTGTCCCTATTTTGTGTCCTCTTGTGTCCATTATGTGTCCTTTAGGGATTTCTATTGTATTATTGTTGTGTCTTGTGTTCATGGGGAAAACCCCCAAACTTGGACACACTTTATATTTAAAATATTGATTAAATGAATTAATTCATATTAAATCTCAGATTTCAATATATAGAGATGTGTTCTTGAGTACTTTACATTTCATTCATGTATCTCTTATAGATGTGTTCATGTTACATATATAGATTTGTGTATGTATATATATATATATATATATATATATATATATATATATATATATATATATATATATATATATATATATATATATATTGTAATGAGAGTGTATCTATATTTATATATGTAATAAATGGTTCATGATGATTATATAATCAAGTTTGTGAGTGTGGTTCCTCATATTATTATTGTCATTATTGTTGTGGATAATTAGGATATATATTATGTATTCTTTTGGCTCAAACTATCTAAATCCGTCATGATTTTTATCCACGTTTTTAATTTCAGCCCTAACTTAGAAATATCATAACTTCTAGCTCAAAGCTCGGTTTAATCTCCCGTTTTTTTTAAAAAGAAGCGTATTGAAGTTAGCTTTCCAAAAACATGTATTAATAGGCCTAATTCTTTCTGTAACTTTCTGGAGAATTATTTAAGTGTCAGCTATACGAAAGACAAACGCGTTCTCGGTGTTTTCGCGATTCCGGAAGTTTCCGGAAACGAAAACGCGATCCGTTTGAAGTTTCGGAAAGCTAACACATAGATCTATAACATACTTTAATCCTAGATTTTAATTCATGCTGAGATGGTACAGTATTAATTATTAGTAGGAATTACTATTCGGCATATGCATTTAGTAGAGAATGCAAGCATGAGTAAATGGTTAAATAAATGATGTATGAGGTGTAAGTATCCTATCTAATGTAAGCATGTATAAGTATGGCTTGTAATAAATATGTAGGTTCTATAGTATGTAATGTATGGTGCATATAGTAGTGCAAGAGAATAAATAAATGATGAATGAATGCAAGCATGAATGTAACGTAATAATAGATGTAATGTATGAAATATACAAGTTAATGAGATGTAATGTTCTATGTTAACACAAATCCTATATTACCTCATGTACCCCTTATACTATGTTGACACTATCACACTTGACACTTTGTTCACTTACACTTTGACACTCTTTGATATGTATACACTATGTATGCCCATTTAACCCTCACTTGCCCCTTTGCCATGTTCACCTACACACACATAGCCTCTTAAATAAGTATTTATGAATATAGTTAACTTAGCTATGTATGTATATTATATATATGTTAGCATATTGTGTTGTAATATATAAGTTTATATAACCATTTGAAATGCCATGATTATAGACCTAATGTTGAATACCAATATATGCGTGTGTATATATGTGTAGACATATATAGCTTAAAGTAATAGATTACCTGGTGTATATCCAATGTAAATTCTTGCCTATTTGAGTATTGAATAATTGCATGCTATATAGAGTTGGGTGTATGTTGACTTGTATAGCCTTGTATTGATGTGTGCTTGCTAGGATAGTCTTGGTTAGGCCTAGTAAGACTTGCTGGGTTAGGACATGACCTAGTTTGACTAGTACAGTTGACCAGAGTTGACCAAGGGTTGACTTTGGCCTAGTTTGATCTAGATTCATGTAGAATGCATTGTAGTGCTTTATATTATCCTTCTGGACATGTTGTGACTTGTGCCGTTCTAATTAGGAGCCAGACACCTCTCCTCGGACAGTATCTTTACCTTGGACATTCAGATATCAGGCGAGTACATTCTCTGATCATTTCATATCATGTTTAGGATTATATTTCCTGCTTTAGACTATCTTACTTGATGCTGACACGTTGGTAACACGGATTGGTACTATATGGATCCCTTCATAAGATGTTATCCCTCTCGGGAGCATCAGATACTTTTGTCATGTGGGTTTCACTTACATCACGTATCATATGCTTCTATCATCATGAATCTTTGGGAATCAGCTAGTGACTCATATACCCTCATGATCACCAAGCCTTCACGAATCAATCCATGAATCACCCTTTATGGGCAACGTAGTGTAGTCATGAATCTTAACGTAACTTGAATGGATCCTTATGTATTGATTGGGGTACGGGGGAGTATGAATGGTCATGTGAATAAATATCCAAAGTAGTGTAGTCATGAATCACTCTTAGTGTAGTCGTGAATCAGTCCTAAGCCATTCACATGTTCATCTGTACTCTAAATCACTAGCACTGTCTCTCTTTATATATATCATAGATATTTACTTACAGTCTCTCTTTTATATTATGCTATTTCTTCAGATCCTGTATTTTATTCTCTAGCATGATTATATTTTCTTTCCTGCTATGACTTGTTGAGATGTATTGTGCTCGCTCCAGTCCTGACTGGACCCGTTGATAAATTTTACAGATAGCCTGGAGGTTGCCTGCTAGCCTAGAGAAGACAGTAGAGGTTGCATAGATAGCTAGCATTTTTGCTTATAGTTTATTTTCAGTCATCTTGAGTTGTATTTATGGATTACTGTATTTGAGTTTTGAGATGTATTCTGAGTTTGTATCTTAGACACTTAGACTTCTATCTGTTGTATCTCTTTTCGATTTCATGTTTTATCTATCTTTCTTTATGCTCTACCTTAGATGTGATTGAGTTTACATTCTGCTATGTCACCCCCATTCGGGGAGTATAAACTGTTTAGTCTTATACTGTTAGATGCATTGAGACCTAGGACAGCGTTCTACCGCCGATACTGCGGCTTAGGCTGGGCGTTGTTACATTCTCGTGCCCTAACTCTAGGGTGCGGGTCGTGACAGTATTTACTGCTTTTTAGAAATTTTTAGAAATTTTTGGAGTCTATATTGATATACATGAGTGTATATATATATATATATATATATATATATATATCTAGAGTGTAGTTAGTATATATATATATATATATATATATATATATATATATATATATATATATATATATATATATATATATATGGTATTCCTATCTAGAGTGTAGTTAGTAATTAATTATATGATATATATTGCTTTCAAATTATTCATTAAAATATACTTTAGGGGTATTTAGTGCTTTTTAGAAATTTTCAGAAATTTTTGGAGTCTATATTGATATATATATAGACTCCAAAAATTTCTAAAAATTTCTAAAAAGCACTAAATACCCCTAAAGTATATTTTAATGAATAATTTGCAAGCAATATATATCATATAATTAATTACTAACTACACTCTAGATAGGAATACCATAATAATAAATAAAATTCCTAAAGCTTCTAAAATATATAATATCCTCTAGTGGATTCCAGTACAAAATTTGTACCACTTACTTACATATATGAGTGTGTGTGTGTGTGTGTGTATATATATATATATATATATATATATATATATATATATATATATATATATATATATATATATATTTATATATATATATATATATATATATATATATATATATATATACTAGTATTGAGTAAAAGAAATAAAAATAAATAAATACTAGTATTGCGTAAAAAAAAGTTAATGTACACTTCTTGTCCCCAAACACAGCCCAGGCTGAACCCCCGCTCTCGCAAGAGAAAAAAAAGTGGATTGAACTTCAAACTCCACCAAATCTATGCCAAATCTTTTCAAAATAAAATTCTGTGCAATCCCGATAGGATTCTCCACGAATTCAAATCCAAATCTTGATCAAAATCATGATTTAATTCGATCAAAAATCAAATTAAATTCCTGGATATAAATATCAATAAAAATCCTATTCCTTCTCCACACCATCGTACGTCACCGTGTTCTACGACCCTCGACTCCGAAGAGCTCATATGCATTATTCCTCGCCTCTGCCCCTACCTCCTGCACGCGCGTGCCGTCGTAGGAGCAGCCGCGGCCACCGTCACCGTACCCAAAAACAGAGGGTGCTCTGTTTAAAGCCAACCCGAGGTACCCTACTTCACCATCTATTTTCTTTGTGTTTGTTCTATCGTTTTTGATTCTGTTAGATCCGTTAGAAAGCCTACCTAACCCTCTCCATTTCCCTTTAAATAGTTTCGATTAATTCGCAATGTGCGTGAAGAAAATTGAGTTCCAAAATCAAGAATAATAATAATTTTCTGGGCACATAAACTGTTCCGAGGAGCTATTTTGGACGTTGTTTTTCGGAATGCATATCAACCAATTTGAAAATCTACCTAAAGAAACTTGTAGACAAAAATTGGAGATCAAGAACTTATTTTTGCTTTTAAATTTTATATATAATTTTATGTTATAAATCAGTTACAAAAATGACAAAAAAATTCATTTTCTAAAAACTTAAAATTGTTGATACGAGGTCTGTCCCGACAATCCGGATGACTCTGTCGCAAATCGAGGGCATCAAAAGGTGCGTATCAACTTTATGGACGTGTGGGCTTTGACGGAATTCAAATTGGTCACGTGTGCGCGACGAATTTGACCCGTATCCGTCGAAGAACGTCGTATCGGCCTTTTTCCAAATTTCCTAATTACTTTGTGCACACTCGTCAAATTACGACAGAACTTGCGCCATTGGACTCAAAATATTTTTATGGTCCTGTGAGCCAAGTTTGGTCCGATTCTGACACCATTTACCGGATCTTCATTTTGCGGACCCCGTGACCGATCTAACGGGCAAATTTATGCACGACCTACCGGAATCTAACTTTGGAGATACGGTTGGGTTCATCTCATCAAACCGGACCCATAGATATGTAGTTTGATGACTTTTGAGACCATAGGTACTGGCACACGTTTTGGTACAAAATAGATCCAACGACGGACATTGTTTTGACCCGAAATTACGATTTTGCCCATGTTCCAGAATTGGACTTTTGGTAAGGCATTTCCTAAATATATCTTTTACACCAGAAACTTTCTTGATGTTTGTTTTAGCATCCAGAGCCGTTCGTGGGTTTTGAGATTTCACTGTCGACGTACTTAATTGTTGGATTGCCATTTCCGTACTGCCAGGCAAGATACCTTGCAACTTACTCTGTGATTACTTTTATCTTATTTTTAGTTATTTATATTTAGCATTATTTATCTGTTGTTAGTATTATATCATTGTGCGTCCAAGTCACACTTGGGTGCAAGCGACTGTATCGGTCGTTTTCCTTGCTTTATTTATTCTCTTGCATTGACTTAGCCTAGTGACCACCCATTGATGATGAGATATTAGTGTATCTCGTACGACATTGTCATATGCTTTATCATGTGTTATAAGTCACATGTAGGACACGTACTCGCGTAGTCGGTTAGCCACTGATACGTCTGAGACGTGCGACGGATAGGAGTAACTGCCAATAGAATTGCATGCTAGTAGACTTGGCGGTTATTAAAGGTTTATATTAGTCATGGAGATGACGATACTAGGCATTGGGTGGGGAGAACAATACCTGACGTATGGGATTCTATTACACTTTCCCTTGTAACCCGGAAGCTCCGCTGGAGATATGGGTATGCTTACCCCTCAGGTTAGCTACTGACATTCTTGAACGTTATGCGCTTGGTCACTGGTGCCCAAGAGGGGACTATACTAGATCATATTATCAGCCAGGGCTCATGTGTCAAAGGATTGTATCTCAACTACATGTTCACAGTAGAATAGTTAGGAACCCTATTGCATGCATCACTTTATTTTCTATTATATATCATAGTTTATACGACATGATGTTTTCTTGTATCTTATTACGTCCCTCTGAGGACCTGGTGATCTCTCCAGGTGTGTACTTTCGTGTCTTTTTACAGGTGCTCTAGCCAACATCGCGATCTTTTCTGTTTATCGAGGAGGCTTGCTTTGGATCGTCCATCGCTGTTCTTATCCATCCTTTCCTTGTACTTTTCTTCTCATTTAAATAATTGGTTGGTAGTGGATCTGTCTACGCCCAACTTTTGTACAGATGATAAATTCAGAGATGATCTTATTATACATTTATTTTCTTATTGTGGATGAGCTTAGTTGTTATGGTTTACTACATTTTATAGCTTATGTATACATACGAGGATTCCACATATTGGAGTATACTTCGTATGTATGTAGCTGGCATATCTACGTACTTAGTCCTAAGTATTTTGGGAGTGGGGCATTACATGTTTTTGTGGTGGCCCATGTAGGTCGAGTTTATCACTTCGGTTACGTTACTGTACTGATGTGAGCCTGCATATAGGATTAGAGTCTAAAATCCCATCCACATACTTGAACTCCTCACTTGATTCTAATTTCGAACTCTTGTCCGACTACCTTGATTTTCTTCTGCTTGATTCCTTTCCACTATGTATCTTAAATTTTCCTATCGTACTTGATAGAAGGGTTAGGAGGATGACTCATACTAGGTATACATGCTATATGTTGCTCAAACCACTATTAGCTTACTCTTATAAGTTGGGTAGTATACCTCATAACTATCACTCTGATGGTCCTTACAACCCATTAAAAAGGATTTTAAGAAGATTACCTAGACTATAGTGCTTAAGGATCCATGACTCATTCGTTCGACCAAGGCCGGAGCAAAGAGAATAGTAGGACAACTTAGAGGCACGAACACCGGACGAGACTTCGAGTTTGATGAAATTGAACTAACTTGTGTTTTCTTTCAACCATATATCTCGTGTACTTATATTTTGGACTATCGTGACTAAACACCGCTATTATAGTCTAGTTTTCACAAGCTTATTCTTTATTGAGCTTGTTCAGGACATGTGTTTATTGGGGACGCCCACTAGCATATTGTCTAATTAGAATTGGTGTATTATGGTCTGATCAATCTTAGTACACTTTGTTTGCACATCATATAATTATCCCAGGATCTCATCCACAACTGTCTTGACAACTCCCTTTGAATTACCCCCATCGCCTTGAACATCGTATTTGTATTCGATGACATCTCCCTCGAAGTCTCTATTGTTTTCCATCACCTATCTCAGAAAAACAAATGCCGGTAGACCCAGAGTATTCCCTATGGCCATGATAGTTACTGTATACACAAGTGCAGCTACCATCGGCCAAGCCATGTAACTTCAACCTTGCCTTGAGTTACTCATCCTCCCCTCCGACCTAAAACTACTATTGTGACCTTCTAGTCATTGGAATTTAAAAATGATTAGAACCGTACCCTTTATCAAAACACCAACCTACGAGACTATCTATTCCCAAAGAACCAATTATTATGAATCTCTAATTATTTTTTCTTGATTTTGTGATAGCTAGCAACCTTATGCCTTACCCTAACGCTTACCCGACCAAGCCCTGCAGTTTAGACATGAGATGGATAGACAAAAGCAAAGACAAACATTTACCATGACTATGATAGACACCCACCCCGAGATTAGGGATCCAGCAGGTATTATTCTAGTTATAGATTTTATTATTAAGACATGACTTAGTTGTTAGAGATCTTTTATATGACGTGCCTTAGAGTTCGTGACCCCTTATCGATAACTCTCGTATACTATGGAAGAGTGGATTATTGTAATTTATCGATTCGTGTATCGTTGTAAGCAATCGTTTCCATTTATTATAAATTGGGGTGCGATCCTCGAATTTGATTCATATGTACTGTATCACATTTTCTATTACATCGTATAGTATTCTTCCATAATCAAAAGTCAAGGTACGATATTACGACTTTGATTTTCTAACTTCATTAATCATAGAATCATGCCTTGGCGTAATTTTTAGAAAGTAACTTTTGGAGTGTATAGGGTGTGGTTCCTTCTAAATGTTAGGATTTACTAGATTACCGATTAATTAGGATAAGTTGGTTCCCACTAGGAGGATAAATTAGTCCCACTTGAGCACCCACTTTCTATCTAGATCATTTGGTGTCCTCGACCGTGACATTGCTATTTGAAGCACGAGACCAGCTGTTACCTTCCAACAAATTCCATATACAAGACCTAGAGGAGTCCACCTTCATGTAGGCATATCATCTCCCTCTCAAACACGTCCCTGGTACTTTATTTTTATGAAACGACTTTCAGGTTAAAATGGCTAATGATAACCCTTACCGTAATACCAATATACTTTTTGACTGCAATTAGAGATCCAACCTCGACCCAAATCTTTTAACCCAATAAATGGTTGTGATCTACTTGAAGCCCACTACACATATGCCACTAGTATGCCACCCAATTGAGGCCCCATGTGCCACTTAAACTCAAAAGTCACAGAAGGCACATTTCTTGGGCCTAAGGAACCTAGTTAACCAAATCGACTGACAAATAGCCCAACCACTTGAGTTAAAACCTATTCTATGTTACCCTAACCAAATAGGAATAGTTCAGATTAATTTTTTAAAATCTTGTCCAGTCAATATAGATAAAACCCAAGATTTATTGAATCAAAAATTGATGTTTAGATCAACCCAGCCTTATGACCAGTTAGATTAACTCGGAGCAGGTCGATTAGACATATGTAAAGCCTCGGCAACAACATGGACCAATCACATGGAGCATTGTCCAAGATATGTTATTTATTATTAAGACACTAGTTGATAGTGATAGAACTGGGGATTCCCACGACCCTTACTTTGGTGTGTGTATTGATCGATAGAAAATTAAACAAATTTAATGCATGTTCTAACCGATCATAGGTGGAAACAAGGGTTCACGAATTATACCTGCGGCAGGAAAAAGATAAGTAGTTCCTGGCAATCTCGAGCGGACGACCCTAAGACCTTTTGGACGTATTCCTTCCTCGAGTTGGACGTCGTGTGGGCGACGATCTCCCAACCTTTTCTTCTCCTTGGCAGCCCTCTCTTTCTCTCCTTACGTGAATCACAAATTTAGAGAAGGCTTCAGATTTCTAATCAGTATTTTGGCGGCCAGAGAATAGAGGATATATATAGGCTATGGACAGGGACCATGAGGAGAAATTAGGGTTAGTCCTCCTAACAGATCTGGATATCCCGTGTTCAGCCCGAACACACAATCTAGGCCCATTAACAATAGCTCGGTCCATTAATGAGATATTGTTGCACTACCTCCCTAATCCCAAATAATATTTGTGGGCTCCTTTTATTATATGCTCGTTTGGCTCCCCATTTTAATATATCAAATGTCCGTCGATCAAATTAAGTACTGACAACTATATTGATTCGACATCTTTTATCCTTAAGTAGTACTGCTCAACTTTATTTGTCACATCGGATATAATCCACCTGTAGGGTTTACATGACAATCCTTATGAGCTCCTTAAGGGGACATCATCAACCCGATGTATCGGGACATGGATTCCATTTATAATCAACAGCCCATCATACATACAATGTTATTACCCAATTCATAGAGGTTATTGACCCATAATGAATCTCACTCTTTCATTGAGTCAAAGTAATGCATGCATATACATATCTGTTATTATATCTGGATTAATAGCACAAGCATCCATAATAACAGAGGTGTTTGTTCTCTTATGTAGTCAGTACAAAGAGAACAACCTCAAGTGGTCCTGTTCGATACACACAAAGTGTACTAGTGTAAACCTATAGTCAAGATAGACTAATACCAGATTATACTACAACTTTTCCAATAGATTGTCCAAGTCCATCTAGGTTGTGAACTATTTATATATTCCATAGGGAACTGATAATATGATCTTCTATGTGACACCACATACCATATTATCTATAATATAGAATATCAGACATTTGCATTAACACTTGCAACAAATACAATATGCAAACATTTGTCCATATGATTCTCATTCAAAATTTAAGGAAATAAGGTTACTATAAAAGTGATGCTTTTAGTACATAACCCTAACAATCTTCCACTTATACTTAAAGCATTGCTTTTCAGTATACTGTTACAAATCTCCCACTTATACTTAAAGCCATGCTGCTACACATCTGACTCCCATTCCCTCAATATGTCTATCAAAAGCCTTAGATGGTAATCTCTTTGTAAAGGGATCAGCTAGGTTGTCGGCTGATGCTATCTTGATTACAACAACTTTTTCTTTCTTTACAAAATCTCGTATCAGGTGGTACTTGCGCTCAATATGTTTACCTGTCTTATGGGCTCGTGGTTCCTTCGAGTTTGCAACTGCACCACTATTATCACAATAAAGTGTAATAGACTTAGGCAAACTAGGTACCACATCCAAGTCCAACAGAAATTTTTCGAGCCAAACCGCTTCTTTGGCTGCCTCAGAGGCTGCCACATACTCGACTTCCATGGTAGAATTAGCAATATATTTTCGCTTGATACTTCTCCACACAATGGCTCCACCTCCTAAATTAAACACATAACATAAGGTAGATTTCCTGGAATCCCTATCTGACTAAAAATCTGAGTCTGTATACCCCAAGGGAACTAAACTATCAGCCTGGTAAACTAGCATATACTCTTTAGTCCTTTTCAGGTACTTTAAAATATGCTTTACGGCAGTCCAGTGCTCTTGTCCTGGGTTAGACTGATATCTGCTGACCATGCCTACGACAAAGCATATGTTTGGTCTCGTACATAATATTGCGTATATTAAGCTTCCTACTGCTGAAGCATAATGAACTGCTTTCATGTTCTCTCTCTTTAGGTGACCTCGGACACTGCTCCTTTGATAGAGCAATTTCATGTCTAAAAGGTAAGAAACCTTTCTTAGAATTTTGCATACTAAAACGAGTTAGTACAGTATCGATATAGGAAGCTTGGGATAAGCCCAACATCCTTTCCTTGTGGTCTCGTAGAACTTTGATCCTAAGGATGTGATCTACTTCTCCAAAGTCCTTCATATCAAACTGTTTGGATAACCATACCCTTACATCAGATAACACCTTCATATTGTTTCCAATGAGCAAGATGTCATCTACATAAAGTACTAGAAACACCACCACATTTCTGTCACACTTTCTGTATACACATGATTCATCCTGACATTGATCAAATCCATAGTATTTTATCACCTGATCAAAACATATGTTCCAAGATCTGGAAGCTTGCTTAAGTCCATAAATGGACTTTTTGAGCTTACAAACAAGATGTTCTTGGCCCTTTTCAATGAACCCGTCTGGTTGCTTCATATAGATGTCTTCCTCAAGACTTCTATTAAGGAAAGATGTCTTGACATCCATTTGCCAAATCTCATAATCGAGATGAGCTACAATAGATAAAAGAATCCGGATAGACTTAAGCATGGCTACTAGAGAAAAGGTTTCCTCATAATCGATACCCTCTCTTTGAGTAAAACCTTTTGCAACAAGCCGAGCTTTAAAGGTTTCACCTTACCGTCTAATCCTCTTTTTCTCTTATAGACTCACTTGCATCCAATGGCTTTTACACCAACGGGTGGTTCTACAAGCTCCCAGACCTGATTAGAATCCATAGATTCTATTTCAGATATCATTGCTTTTTGCCAAGACTCTACATCTTTATCATGGAATGCTTTGTTGTAGGAACAGGGATCAAAATCTTGTTCCTCAGGGACGAAGTCTGATGAATCTCCCAAGAACATATATCTATCAGGTTGTATCACAACCCTCCTACTACGACGAGGCACTATCGGTTGTGGTATAAGATTTGTGACACGTTGTGCATTTAATTATGGTTCATCCTCTTGTACTGTTGGTACTAAAGTACTTGGTGTCTCATCTCTCAGTTCTTATAGAACAACAATACTTGTGGGTTTATGGTTCATCACATAGTCTTCCTCTAAGAATCGGGCATTGGTTCTAACAATGACCTTATGATCCTTAGGACTATAAAATAATCCTCCTTTTGTTCCTCTTGGATAGCCTACAAACAAGCGTACTTCTGTACGAGATTTCAACTTATCTGCTTTTTCATTCAGTACATGTGCTGAACTACCCTAAATTCGAACATGTTTCAGACTAGGCTTACGCCCAATCCACAGCTCTGTGGGAGTAAGAGGTACTGACTTAGAAGGAACCAAGTTCAAAATATAAGCTGCAGTCTCTAAGGTGTATCCCCAAAACGAATCTGGTAAATTTGAATAACTCATCATTGATCTAACCATCTCCATAAGAGTTCTATTCCTTCTTTCGGCTACACCATTCTGCTGGGGCATTCCAGGTGTAGTCAATTGGGATGTAATCCCAGTCTCTGATAAATAATCGCTAAACTCTCCAAAGAGGTACTCGCCACCACGATTTGATCGTAATGACTTGATACATTTTCTATGACGTTTTTCTGTTTCAGTCTTGTACTCTTTGAATTTCTCAAAGCACTCAGACTTACGACGTATCAAATAAATATATCCATACCTTGAATAATCGTCAATAAATGTGACAAAATATTCAAAGCCACCTCTAGTTTCGATAGTCATGGGTCCACACAAATCAGAATGAACAAATTCCAACACATCTTTGGCCCTATACCCCTTTGCCGTAAAAGGCCTTTTGGTCATTTTACCTTCCAAGCAGGATTCACAGACTGGTAGTGCCTCCACTTCTAATGAACTCAAAGGTCCATCTTCAACCAGTCTTTGAATCTTTCTTAGGTTAATATGCCCCAATCGCAAGTGCCAAAGCTATGTTTGGTTCATACAAGAAGGTTCCTTTCTCTTATTTAAGTTAGATGACATATTATTCATTTCCATAAGTTGCATTGTAGGCGAAACAGGATTAATGATATACAGATTATCAACTAGTGCACCAGAATAGATAAAATATTTATTCTTTCTAATAACAATATTGTCATTAAAATAACCTGAATATCCATCCTTAACTAACATAGAAATAGAAACTAAATTCCTTCTAAGTGAAGGTGCATAAAGACAATCTCTCAATGTCAAAGACTTATTTCTACCAAAAGATAAAGTAACATCTCCTAATGCAACGACCTCTACTTTTGTAGCGTCATCCATGAACAAGCATCTCTCTCCATCACTGAGCCGCCTGGTTTCCTGGAACCCCTGCAATGTATTGCAGACATGATTAGTGGCTCATGTATCTACACACCAGGTACCGGTAGATAACACCGCTAAACATGTTTCAACTACAATTAAATGAGATATACCTTCTTTATTTTCTTGTTTGAGAAGTGGACAGTCAGTCTTCCAATATCCTGACCCTTTGAACTTGAAACATTTGCCTTTCGACTTTTTTACAGCACCTTGAGGTCCTATGTCCTTCTTTGCTGAGTTTTCCTGTTTCTGAATATTATTCTTCTTCTTACTGCCTTTTGGCTTAGAAGTAGAAGCCTTTTCAGAAACAAAAATATGACCACTCTGCCCAAAGAGAGATTCAGCATCCTGTAGCTCTTTTGCAAGTTCTGTCAAACTATACAACCTTTTGTTCATATTGTAATTAAGGCATAAAATGTCAAAACTTTTAGGTAGAGTCCCAAGAATGATATCGACCTGGGATTCTCCATCGATTTCAGCTCCAAGGATCTCCATCTCATTCAGATGACCCATCATCTTGAGAACATGATCCCTTACTGGTGTACACTCCGCCATTTTTGTATTCATCAAACACTTCATAGCAAACTGCCTAGCTGCTCTACTCTGATGTCCGAAGAGTTCCTTGAGGTTATACATCATGTCATAAGTCATGGCCATGGCCTGATGCTGATGTTGCAGTACATTTGACATAGATGGCAGAATATAATACCGTGCCAACTCATCTGCCTTTTTCCACTTCTTATAAGCCTCTTTGACCTATTCAGCAGAGTTAGCATCTAGCTTAGGTGGGCATTCCTCAACAAGTACATATTTGTACTCCTCAGCAGTCAAGACAATGTCCAGATTACATTTCCAGTCAATATAATTAGGTCCAGTAAGTTTGTTTTCTTTAAGAATCACCATAAGTAGACTGAAAGAACCAATTTTTGAAATACTGATAATCACATAAATAAAAATTATATAGGGCAAAAACTTTTTGAATTAATTAAATATTGATTCCCTCAAAACAATAATAAGAAATTTACCAACACCTTGAACATCATGAATTTAGCATGCCACGATAGTGTGGGCGTATACAAATTCAACTTTGTTCAAGTAGGTACTACCTATTAATTTTACTATCATGTCAACATAACTTTATGACAAATAAAATTAATATATTGGTCTTGCTCTGGTCATACAAATAATAGCATTGACTCCGATGGGGAGGATACCATTATTTGTATCTAAATGTATACCATTACTTAATACTAAGTCAATTACCTTGCAATGAGTTTCTTCAGATAGAGAAGTGAACACATACTAGGTAACTTTCTACAATTATCCCTAAGGAAGTTTGAACTGGTGATCCGTAATTATACTCATCTGAAATGGAGGAAGGCACTAAATCCAAAGCACAAGTATAATTACATCACCTACAAACCAGTAATGGAGACCATAGGATTTATACTAAATAAATATCCTCTGTCACGCCCCGCTCCCGTAGGAGCGATCGTCCTCGCTAAGGCATGATGCCGCACGAGCCTAGATTGCGCTCGTGCAAGGCGGGTTCCATAACGGCCGATTTCAGCGGCTGTGACGGGGTCGTCGCACAGAAGTCCCATACAGAGACTTTGAATAATAGCAGCAGAAAGTAGAACCAAACACAAGTTATTCAAAAGAATCTCTTTATTGATATTGAAACAAAGGTTACAATGGGGCACAAGGCCAAGATTACAAGTCGCTCAAGCTCACTCGTCTCACATTACAAGTCACTCAGCTCTCTCTCATCTCTCAATACAAATCTTGAACCAGCGGATGCTTCGGAAGGCGATGTCCATACATTATGTCATGTATAAGTCTTGACTCCATGCGGCCGCATGCTTCGAATCGCCAAGGAACTCCATGTCTCGACGCATCCAAGCGAGCTCCGTGCCACGAGCTTCTACCTGTGCCTGCACATGAAAACTAAGTGGGTGTCAGTACTCAACTGTACTGGTGGAATGAGCTCCTCGTCCACCCATACAAAACCAACACGTTTGATTTACTTTGTGCAGCATAGTCCCCTTTATGATTGTCTTTCTACACTTTCCTTAGGATCCATTTTAGGACCGACGCCTTGGCCTATTCTGTGTCTCTAGACCATCTCGTGCTTGCAACGACAACATTAACTCATACCTTGCCTTAAGAGCCTTCTCGTGCCAACAACGTTAAACTATCGAGTCGTGTTTGCCTTACGGCTTAAAATCAGAGATGCAACTACGCGATGAGGCTCCATTTCCGTGTGACCGTGCTACAAACCCTTGCTGAGGCCGTGCCTCGCAACTCAGTGAGACTCGATCATATTGCCGCCTCGCGACCCTTGTCGCGTCGCTGCCCTTTACTACTAAATCATCAACTGACCCATCCAACTTTATGAACTAAGTGTCACTCGACCAAGTTTTCTTTGTTGCATCTCCTGACTTAAACTCATGACAACTCAAACCATAACTATGCAACTTATATGCCGACAACATAGGACTCGACGCCACATCTCGTGCCGAAGTACGGTGTCTTCAGTTGCAGCCAAATCTTAGGCCCAACATTATATTCAAACTATACATACGCATTCAACTCGACTCCTTGATATAGTGTACTCAATACTCGACTCAATCCAAAGGCACACTCGCGGATTACTGCCCATGCCGACTAATCTATATGAGGTCACTAGCATGACAAGCTATCTTGGACACATAGCTTGCGGTTTGTCGGGACCCTTCCAGCACAAAGTAGCTAGCCCCCTGGAAGTCCCCGACTAACCCGGTGCTATCGAGTCAGCACAGCTATCACCGTGTTTCCTTTTGGCCGAAACGGTCCCATGGCCCTGGGTTGCCATTACGGAGAAACTCTATCTTGTCGACAAGTTGTCCAATGACCATGCAAGACCCTTCACTCAAACTGACATCTCACACAGTCATTCTACTTTCAGTGTTATCATCTCTTTTCAACAGCAAGTTCAAGTCTTCTATCCTTGAGACCCCTCAAGGACCCCTCAACGACCCACGGTCGCGAGCATTCTTTCCATGTTACCATATCATTTCATTCAACTCAATGCCTATTCGATAGTCCTTTCTCCAAAAACTCATTAAATCAATCATGGTTCATGCCTTAAACACTAAGTCCGTGCATCGTGTCTTAGTCCCTATCGTGCTCTACGTTACACTATCGCCCAACTCATACTCCATACGACTAGCTTTAAAGCCGTAGGACTTTGTGGCTATACTCAGTCGTAGAACTCATAGGACCGTGCTTGGAATGTCTTAGGTCGACCACCATTCCTTTGCCTAACTTAATCAAGCCTACAACTTAACCCAAAGGACGAGCAAAGGCTATGTCAAGCCTTGCATCGTGAAAGCGTGCATGCTTTATCGAGCATTTATGCGGGCGACGCCTATGACTTAGCTAATACACAGTTTGTGTCAAAGGCCAACTTTTCCTTCTTCCAAGCCACGGAACGAAGGACCGAGTATCATTTTCAAAGTACACCGTGCACCAACTCTAAGCCGACCGTTGGACCTTTCCATATTCTACTCAATTCGACCCGTCGGGATTATTCCCTTTAGCTATGTGAATTTGTCACTTTTATTATCAAGCCTACTTGTGCAAGTTGAAAAGATGCGATTTATTATATGAAGGCTAAGATGAGGCAAGTTCACCGAAACTACCACACCTGTGCGAGCGGTCGCCTCGACCGAGCGATGTCTCCGAGTAGTCGTTGCAAGGCTATGTCCGAACGTCGTCGGCGTTTTGATTCCTCCGATTGACTGAGCGGGACGGAAAACTACATCATACACCACTCAGAAAAAGTTTCGTCCTTGAAACTAACTGAGTACTTACTCATTAAATTATCACTCAACATTCAACGACTCTTGCGCATATTTCTCCTAGGCATTTCTCAAATCCGAGCCACGCTCGTGCTACCCTCAATCTTTTCTTCAAAACTTACAATCTCAAAAATCCTCGATACCTTCCCGTTCCTCAAATCTCACTTTGAATTCAATGTATCACTTGGTTGGATCGTACATATATACCAAGCGTCCCCAAAATACATGCATTTCAGCCAAGCCTTGTGATAGCAAATTCCACCATCACCATCTCGAGTCGGATCGTGCACATATTCGGGCGTCCCTGATATACATGCATGTCAACCGAGCCTCGCGAGTGGTGCTTCCACAAATCCTACCACATCGCACTCGGACGTCTGCCTAACCGCTAGGCTATGTCTTTTAGGCTAAGGTCATCCGTCAGTATTGGAATCATAGTCCCCAAACAACAATATCAACACTGATCCCATCCTAAGGTCAAGCCAAATCGATAGTACAAAATTTTCAACCCAAGCTCGCGTCACTCCGATTTCTAAACTTCGAGCATAGATTTCCTACACACATCCCAACATTTGTCGTACGGGGTCCGAGTCATTCAGCAAAGCCATCCTACGATAACTCACATTTCAACCAATTCCTTGACATATCAATATCACTTCGTTCATCAAGCCATTTCGCATAGTCTATTTCTTCGAACACATTTGACATAATACGCCTATCAATCCTTCCAAGTCAAGCACGCTACGATACAATTCATCGCTAAACCATAATTCACATTTCATATCTCTAAAGTCATTCATCCTAATTCACGAAATCGATCACAAGGTCATCTGACTTAATAATACGTTGCGCCCCGATCTCACGCGAGTCAGATTATCCACGGTGGGCATGAATCACCATGCACGCTCCCACAAGATAATCATCCTCATCGGGACGTAACTCTTGTTCTAGTCTAGACTAATTCATTTACGATGCGTGGATTGGACCTACTCAATCCTCAAGTTTTATTCATTCATCAATCTCAAGTCCTACAAATCCTCGAATTTACCTTCGCATCAAGCCAACATTCGATACAATCAAAGTTGCCGCATCCCAATTTTTTTCGAGTTCGATCATTCCCACGACATGAATCACCATGCCAGCGCTCTCGTGAAACGATCGCCCCAAATCTGACGCAACGCATATGCGAGGCTAGAGTTGAACTCGCACAAGACAAGATCGTCGACGTTGTGGCTATCAACATAACCATCAAGACACGATCATTTTCATCCAACATTCATCTCAATCAAAATTCTAAGTATAGCATCCAACCGAACAATAACATTTGCACGATCGTTATTCGTCGAGTCAGAGTACCCCCGAGTTATCACATATCGATCTTTGATACGCCTCAATACCATCGACGATATGCGTAACCTGGCGATCTTCCTTTGCAACCAAATTTTGAGTAGTGCAAATGATGCTATCGTCCGACTGGATAATCTCCTCGACATTCAAATTTAAGTTTGATCATTATCCCTCGATTCATTCACAATATCAATTTCCTCAAACCAAATTCACGTATCATTCATCCGTCTATCTTAAGTCATCGACCAACGTATTTCCTTATTCACATCATTCCTTTGCTAACTCAAATCATCGAGCAACATTCAATCCAATCCTCAGTGTTATTGTGTAACTTCAAAATTCAACTTTTCATACACGCTATTTATCTGTCATGCTAACTTTTCGTATACGATCCGCATCAATTTTCTCGATCAAGTCATCCATTCGTACATGCTAACTTTTTCCTCGATTAGATTTCACCTACTCAATCGTTTTTGCGTTTTAAACTTCGCACCATCCTCAATCCCGTGTACGTTCCAGTACGTATAAATTCTAGGTTATTCGAATCAACTCGTCAAATCTCAAGACTACACTTTATTCAATGATACTCAATCTACGGCTTTGTATACACTCGATGCTTGCTGATAGACTCACCGACACCTCGCATCCTCAATCGATAGATCGACATTCCTGAGACTATCGTATACACCACTCAGGAATGGAGTCATTCAACAATTCTTCAAAACTATCATTCGAATCAAAATTGACTTCTTCGAATCCCGTTCGAACCATTCCTCTACTTTCAAGCACGCTCATCTATATCGTACCGACGTTATCGTCACTCGATAGCACCCCTATCGATAGTCATCTCAATTTACTCAATCGAGTTCAACTCATTCTAGTTCGAAACATTACGAATCCTGCACTCGACTTTGCTAGGGTCGACGCAACTTTGGTGTATATACCCAGCCCGACTTAGCCAACAGTGTTTACGCGAACCATCTTTTTGTTTTGTCAAAAACTGTCCTCCTATGTTTTGTAAAATAGTTAGACTTATTGTAAGGACATCCCGTGGGACATTTGAGATAGAGCGCACCAACGATATCAACTTTACGGAAGCAACGATTCAGAGTTTACGGAAACAACGGAGTTAAAGAATTCAATCGGTAGTCCAAGGACGTAAAGCCGTGCTCTGATACCATTATGTCACGCCCCGCTCCCGTAAGAGCGATCGTCCTCGCTAAGGCGTGATGTCGCATGAGCCTAGATTGCGCTTGTGCAAGGCGGGTTCCATAATGACCGATTTCAGCGGCTGCGATGGGGTCGTCGCACAGAAGTCCCATGCAGAGACATTGAATAATAGCAGCAAAAAGTAGAACCAAACAAAAGTTATTCAAAAGAAGCTCTTTATTGATATTGAAACAAGGTTACAATAGGGCGCAAGGCCAAGATTATAAGTCGCTTAAGCTCACTCATCTCACATTACAAGTCACTCAGCTCTCTCTTATCTCTCAATACAAATCTTGAACCAACGGATGCTTCGGAAGGCGACGTCCATACATTATGTCCTGTATAAGTCTTGACTCCATACGGCCATACGCTTCGAATCGCCAAGGAACTCCATGCCTCGATGCATCCAAGCGAGCTTCAGCGCCACGAGCTTCTACCTGTGCCTGCACATGAAAACTATGTGGGTGTCAGTACTCAACTGTACTGGTGGAATGAGCTCCTCGCCCGCCCATACAAAACCAACACGTTTGATTTACTTAGTGCAGCATAGTCCCCTTTATGATTATCTTTCTACTCTTTCCTTAGGATCAGTTTTAGGACCGATGCCTTATCCTATTCTGTGTCTCTAGACCATCTCGTGCTTGCGACGACAACGTTAACTCATACCTTGCCTCAAGACCCTTCTCGTGCCAACAACGTTAAACTATCGAGTCGTGTTTGCCTTACGGCTTAAAATCAGAGACGCAACTATGCGACGAGGCTCCATTTCCGTGTGACAGTGCTACAAACCCTTGCTGAGGCCTGTACTCAATGAGACTCGATCATATCGCCGCCTTGCGGCCCTTGCCGTCTTGCGGCCCTTTGCTGCTAAATCATCAACTGACCCATCCAACTTTGGGAACTAAGTGACACTCGACCAAGTTTGCCTTGCGGCATCTCTTGACTTAAACTCATGACAACTCAAACCATAACTATGCAACTTATATGCCGACAACATTGGACTCGACGCCATATCTCGTGCCGAAGCACGGTGTATTCGTTGCAGCCAAATCTTAGGCCCAACATTGTATTCAAATTATACACACGTATTCAACTCGACTCCTTGATATAGTGTACTCAATACTCGACTCAATCCAAAGGCACACTCGCGGATTGCCGCCCGTGCCGACTCATCTATATGAGGTCACTAGCATGACAAGCTATCTTGGACACATAGCTTGCGGTCGGCCGGGACCCTTCCAGCGTAAGGTAGCTACCCCCTGGAAGTCCCCGACTAACCCGGTGCTATCGAGTCAGCACAACTATCACCGTGTTTCCTTTTGGCCGAAACGGTCCCATGGCCCTGGGTTGCCGTTACGGGAAAAATCAACCTTATCGACAAGTTATCCAATGACCATGCAAGACCCTTCACTCAAACTGACGTCTCACACAGTCATTCTACTTTCAGTGTTATCATCTCTTTCCAAAAGCAAGTTCAAGTCTTCTATCCTTGAGACCCCTCAAGGACCCCTCGACGACCCACGGTCGCGAGCATTTTTTCCATGTTACCATATCATTTTATTCAACTAAATGCCTATTCGACAGTCCTTTCTCCAAAAACTTATTAAATCAATCATGGTTCATGCCTTAAACTCTAAGTCCGTGCATCGTGCCTTAGGCCCATCGTGCTCTACGCGACACTATCGCCCAACTCATACTCCATACGACTAGCTTTGAAACCATAGAACTTCGTGGCTATACTCAGCCGTAGAACTCATAGGACCGTGCTTGGAATGTCTTAGGTCGACCACCATCCCTTTGCCTAACTTAATCAAGCCTACAACTTAACCCAAGGGACGAGCAAAGGCTATGTCAAGCCTTGCATCGTGGAAGCGTGCATGCTTTATCGAGCATTTACTGCGGGCGACGCCTATGACTTAGGCTAATACACAGTTTGTGTCAAAGACCAACTTTTCCTTCTCCCAAGCCACGGGACGAAGGACCGAGTGTCATTTTCAAAGCACACCGTGCACCAACTCTAAGCCGACCGTTGGACCTTTCCATATTCTACTCAATTCGACCCGTCGGGATTATTCCTTTTAGCTATGTGGATTCGTCACTTTTATTATCAAGCCTACTTGTGCAAGTTGAAAACATGCGATTTATTATGTGAAGGCTAAGATGAGGCAAGTTTACCGAAACTATCCCACCTGCGCGAGCGGTCGCCTCGACCGAGCGATGTCTCCGAGTAGCCGTTGCAAGGCTAAGTCCGAATGCCGTCGGCATTTCGATTCCTCCGATTGACTGAGCGGGACGGGGCACTACATCCTCTCCACTTAGTTATTTAACAATGAGGGTTTTTTTACTAGTTGATATTATGTCCATGTTGTCCATTATTAATGTTGGCTTAGTTTTTTTAAAAAAAACATCCACACAATAATAAACATGCATAATCAGAAAAAGCAAAATGACAACAAATAAGGGAAGCATCCACACAATAATAAACATGCATATCGGGACAAGGATTCCATTTATAATCAATAGCCCATCATACATACAATGTTATTATCCAATTCATAGAGGTTGTTGACCCATAATGAATCTCACTCTTTCATGAGTCAAAGTAATGCACACTGCATATACATGTCTATTATTATAGAGCACAAGCAT
The DNA here is from genome assembly GCA_029216955.1 of Iris pallida. Lineage (NCBI taxonomy): Eukaryota > Viridiplantae > Streptophyta > Magnoliopsida > Asparagales > Iridaceae > Iris > Iris pallida. The sequence goes on along the minus strand of JANAVB010034615.1, from coordinate 12,192,152 downwards.
CCATAATAATAGAGGTATTTGTTCTCTTATGTAGTCAATAGAAAAAGAACAACCTCAAGTGGTCATGTATAATACACACAAAGTGTACTAGTGTAAACCTATAGTCAAGATAGACTAATACCAGATTACACTACAACCTTTCCAATAAATTTTCCAAGTCCATCTAGGTTGTAAACTATTTATATATTCCATAGGGAACTGATAATATGATCTTCTGTGTGACACCACACACCATATTATCTATAATATAGAATATCAGACATTTACATTAACATTTGTAACAAATATAATATGCAAACATTTGCCCATATGATTCTCATTCAAAATTTAAGGAAATAAGGTTACTACAAAAGTGATGCTTTTAGTATATAACCCTAACAGATAGTGGAGCAACACCCTTAACAGTTTAGTTGTCCTGCCTAATATAGTTAACCCATCAACTGCTAGAAAAATACTTGGACTTATTAGTTAGCAGTAATATCCTAAAGTACGATTTTTGACGCCATTAGCAACCTTATAGTCATAAACGGGTAAGCTTGGTACGAGCAAGAAATCAGGGATTAGTAATCCAAGGTACTTCTTGACGGACTATAGAAGTCGTTCCCTCGACTATGATCTTGCATAGGCCATAAGAAGAGTTAAACATGCTACCCTCGGTTCGTGTGCTACTACTGTAAAACTTACAAATTTGGGAATGCACGAATGACATACACAACCACTTCTTCCAAATTGTTCAAAATAACGGCACGAGCTCCATACATGACTCCTTTTCGTACTATATATTGTTTCTAGCTTATAGTGCAGTTATTCCAACAATTAAGGTACAAGGATCGCGACCATGATTATTCTAATTCCATGCTATCGTAGAATCGTGCCTTAGTTTACACTTCAAGAACGAAAGTTTCGTAGTGCATAGATTGCAAGCCTCTCTAAGAAACAATGGGTTTCATTGAATTAGCAAGCAAATGGAATGGATTGGCCCCAATTTAGCTAATAAATCGATAGTAGATAACGTCCGCTTCCATCCGTATCAATTGATACCCTCGACCGTGACTTTGATATTCGAAGCACACCACTAGCCTTTCCCTTCCAGTAATTTTCACACTCACGAACTAGACCAGTCAAGCTACCCGTATGACATACATGTTCCACACAAACATATCTTCCCGTGCCCCATTTAATTACACCACATGTATGACATATTTCCTTTAGACTAAACCATAAATGCCTAATTTTGTTCCCTTGATTTTAACCATGCAAATACCAACCCATTCTCTTAACCAAACTGATCCTACAAGACGCATCACACCTGTGACATAAGCATTCCATGCAAGCAAGCACATGCCTCCTATACAATACCAAATACCAACCCGCACACACTTGTCATTATGACTTAAGATTCCAAACACCTACTTAATCATATTCTATAACAAGGTTCCCGCACTTATTATAGACTCTCATCTCTTGACCCATAAATTATTCTATCTCCAGATCTCTTTTAGTTACCCACGTTAGGCGAAGACTGAAATTCCTTTGAACCGATACCTTCTAGTCATATCCGAACAAAGATTCCTACCTACCATCTTGTTGAAAGCATGGCCGATAGGAACGATGTTGACTTGCAATAATCCTTCTATAGTAGTTATTGACCATGAACGCCATGACAATATCTAGGCCAACTTAGAATTCATGACTGTAGTCAGGAGGTATCCAATATTCTCAGTGCCTATTCCTAGAAATTATCCCTCTCATAGGTTTGATAACAACGATTCTCACAGTTTGCCAACTTCTATAAGTTGGGTAGAGCCTTGAATAAAGATATCCCAGCTTAACATGATGACAATCCGGATTCCTTCCATAACTGCTTCATCCATCTTCTTAGAACAGGGGCACAATTTGACGTGTTCACCCTCCCCTTATATTTTAATATTGTTATTCATTGATATTAAGTGTATTTTAATTTGAGGAAAAATTTTTATAACTTGGGTAGAATGTAAGCCCTCTTAAATTTAGTGATTTTATTTTTAATTCTAAATTTACAGAATTTTATTTTAATTTTAAGCTAGATATAATAATGGCGATAGCAAGTACTGTTATACTATGAGTACATTTAAGTAAGTGGTACAAATTTTGTACTGGAATCCACTAGAGGATATATATTTTAGAAGTTTGAGGAATTTTATTTATTATTATGGTATTCCTATCTAGAGTGTAGTTAGTAATTATATGATATATTGCTTGCAAATTATTCATTAAAATATACTTTAGGGGTATTTAGTGATTTTTAGAAATTTTAGTATATATATATATATATATATATATATATATATATTATAATATATAAATATATTATATAATATATATAGATATATAAATATATATAAATATAAATAAATACTAGCAGTGGGTAAAAATAATAATAAAAAGTTACTGTACACTTTCCGTCCCGAAACACATCCCAAGCCGAACCCCCATTCTCGCAAGAGGAAAAAAAAGTGGTGGATTCAACTTCAAAACACCAAATCTATGCCAAATCTTTTCAAAAATTTTTATGTGCAATCCCGATAGGATTCTCCACGAATTCAAATCCAAATCTTGATCAAAATCATGATTTAATTCAATCAAAAATCAAATTAAATTCTTGGATGTAAATATTAATAAAAATCATATTCCTTCTCCACACCATCGCATGTCACCGTGTTCTACGACCCTTGACTCCGGAGAGCCCTTGCGTATCATTCATCGCCTCTGCCTCTACCTCCTACATGCGCGCGCCGTCGCAGGAGTAGCTACGGCCGCCTTTGCCGCACCGGATAACAGAGGGTGCTCTGTTTAAAGCCAACCCGAGGTACCCTACTTCAGCATCTATTTTCTTCGTGTATGTTCCATCATTTCGATTCTGTTAGATTCGTTAGAAAGCCTACCTAACCCTCTCCATTTTCCTTTAAATAGTTTCGATTAATTCGCAATGTGCGTGAAGAAAATCGAGTTCCAAAATCAAGAAAAATAATAATTTTTGGGCATAGAAACTGTTCGGAGGAGCTATTTTGGAAGTCGTTTTTGGAACGCATATCAACCAATTTGAAAATCTACCCGAAGGCCGTTGAAGTCTCTGACTCTAATTCTACTGATACGGAAGAGGAGAATGAGTACAACGATCTGTCACTCCTGTAAGTACTTCGGTGACGCGCTTGCCTTCTCCTGTGCCGAGTCCTCCATGTAAGCGAAGTAAGCGTGGACCCTCCGTTGCTGACAGGCCTCGTTCCCAGAAACGGGTTGCATTTAGGAATCGAGGATCTGACATCGTGGAAGAGCGTAGTGACGCCAAAACAATCCCGAAGGTAAATTTCATTTCGACCGACTACCATGTTACTTTTGGTACTTTATCTTATTGTTCCCTTTTTTTACAGGCTTTGGAAGACATAAACCCTCCGGAGCCCGATGCTGCTTCCGAGATTCCTTCAGCTACGGGCACCTTGGTCAAAGAAGGTGCAAGCCTTATAGAACTAGATCTTGAGGCTGCGGGGTCTCAGTTTGTCGCTACCGACCCGGCTATATCTCCTTTCGGGTCAACCGGGGCTGGATTGGCAGATACAGGTGGTCCGAATACTGCTGTGAGGAGGATATGGAAGCAGTTGGAGGAATTATGACTGTCCAAAATGAGCTGCGGTCTTCATCACCCTCCCCTGGTAAGCTATGTCATATTCTTACCAACAAGGAGGTTCATTCGCTCTTTCTCCACATCCTTCGAGTCAAGCTGATTGTCGGTTGTTCTAGATCTATAGGCGCTGCTCCTTCATTACTATTAGTTGACATAGCCGCGGAGGAGGGGATAGTGGAAGATGTCGGGGCGGATCTCTTACCAAAAAGAAGAAGTGGACCTCCTCTCCTTCCAATCGAAAGTCTCCCCCGTTGAGCCGAGTTCAGAGCCGCTTATACCAGAAGTGCCGGTGGTAGGGGCGGTGGTTCCTGTACCAGCATCGGTGGATGCAGGGCCGATTGAAGCTACCTCTTCCCCGGAGATTGAACTCTTCGCTCTGTCCAGTCTTCATCTCCTTCGAGCTGCAGAGGGGAAGATTGCTGCTGTGCGGGAGTCTCATCGTTCGGAGTTTGTTTTCCTTCTGACAGGGTCGTCAAGCTCTGCTATGCCTTCTTCCCATACGCCTTCATCTCCCTTGGCTGATATTCCTTCGACGACGTCCTCTTGGGAGAACCCAGACGAATCGTCAAGGGATATAGTCGAGAGCTTCTACCTTCATCTAAAACGAGGGGTTCAAGCTACTTCAAGGAGGGAAACTTCATTTTTCGTGGCCCGTCATTGTGCCCAATGCCAGATTAACCTACTGAAGACGCTTCTGGATGGAGAAGGGACGGTCGTTCTTCTGGAGTACAAGCTGGCAGAGGCTGATCAGTATCTAATCCAGTTACAAACTGTGGCAAGTCGATGTACCTACTACAGTAGAATAGAAGCGTGCCTTTCTCATAACAGCTATAGAAAAGTGAAGGCTGTACAGAAGACGACCAAGCCCACCTTGGAGATGGACCTCTATAAGTTGTCTCTTAAATACGACAAGCTGAGCCGAGAGGGAAAGATTTGCTTAACTCGTGAGGAGACCACCATTCGTGCTATGACCGAAACTAACGAGCAGCTCCTCCAGCTCCAAGCCAAGCTGACATCTCTGGAGACTGAGCTCCAAGCAACTCGTCAAAAGTGAGAAAAGATCTGTAAGGAGACCGATGAGGTCACACGAGCCTCTGCCGCTCTGGAGGGTGCACTGAAGAAGTTAGAAGACAATTGACAGGCTCATGCACATCTTGAGGATGCTGAAAGGTTGACCCAGGAAGCTGAACGCCAAGCCATTCTGAGAATCGAGCGCTCAGCTGCACAGCTAGAAGATATTCTCATCAAATTATGTGTTGCTGATGAGTAGTAGATTTTTCTTCAGCTCTTTCCTTCCCTTTTTTTGAGATGTAATCCTATGAATGCAACTGATTTTGAATAAATAGAATACATTCACTCCATTCTTTTCTTGTGGTATTTGTGATGCTTGTACTAGAGGGCCTAATACAGTATTTGTGTTTTGATAAAGGACATCCCACTGGAGGACTATTTGTGGACCTATTGCCCTATTGTGCATCTGGAGATGCGAGCAATAGATTTGAATGATATTTTGTGGACCTATTACTCTTTTTGTGCACCGATGGTGCGAGTAATAGATTAGAATAACTTCTGTGGACCTATTACCCTTTTGCGCACTGGTGGTGCGGATAATAGATTTGAAACGAAACCTAACAGAGGTAATATGGATGTGATAGGTTTTGTGGTCTTAACACCATGTCTTTTATCCTGGGTTGGGTACAGGTGTTAAGTCAAGATACCATCGGTATCAGAGGTAATATGGACGTGACACACGATAATCGTAAAAATTTTGGTGGACCTATTACTCTTCTGTGCACTGGTGGTGCGAGTAATAGATTTTGAGGCAAAACCCAATAGAGGTAATATGGATGTGATAGGTTTGTGATCTTAACTCCATGTCTTTTATCCGAGGTCGGGTACAGGTGTTAAGTCAAGAGACTATCAATATCAGAGGTAATATGGACGTGATACGCGACAATCAGGAATAATCTTTGGTGGACCTATTACTCTTCTGCGCACTGGTGGTACGAGTAATAGACTTTGAGACAAAATCCAACAGAGGTAATATAAATGTGATAGGTTTTGTGGTCTTAACACCATGTCTTTTATTCCGGGTTGGGTATAGGTGTTAAGTCGGGAGACTATCGGTATCAGAGGTAATATGGACGTGACATACGATAATCGGGACCAGGAAGTCCGTTCAGACATGGCGATAAGCTTGACAGACTCCTGTGTGATAAAGTATTAGAGTGGAAGTTCAGAGGTATCAGCATACATGACTCGCCACTCAGGAAGATGCGATATGAATCCACTCGGAGCAAAATAGAGTGTGAGTTCAGAGGGTACTTGGTGTATGTAACTCGAAAGCTTGGGAGATTTGTGTAGTAACGAAATTGTAAAGCAAAATACTTTAGAGGGGGTGAATAGAGTAGGCAGCAGAATATTGCTAATTAAAAACTTTATTAGCAGTTAGATCACAGAAATAATAATAATCACAAAGTAATAACTGTAAAGAAAAGAGTTCAGAAGGAAAACGCAAACACAGAGATTTATACTGCTTTCCCTCTTGTGAGGACTAGTCCAGTCGGAAGAACTCTAGCTTCCAGTTGAATCCACTATTGAAAAATCTTGCAAGTTTTCATACGAAGTCCTTGCAACTTCTACAGATGTGAGTTTTGATACGAAGAACTCGACCAACTTTAGTTTTAAAGTGTCTTTCTTCAATTAAACCTCTAATTATAATTTCTCTGAAATCTTCTAGACCGCACCGTACCGGCAAATTGACTAGAGAATTGTAACTGGCTTGGGATTTGAAAATGGAAGCTTTTTGAAAACTCTTTGGAAGAAACGTAACCTTTAGAAGAGAAGATATGAAAGTGAATGAGTGATTTGAAATGATTAGAATTCCTCTCTATTTATAGTTTTTCCTAAGACGGAACTCTGGCAGAATTCGGACAGAATTCGAATAGAATTCTATGTAACAACCTGCAGGTGAAGGGAGACCAAGTTCAAAAACCAACATTCATATAACGTTCACCTTGGCCGAACTCTGGCCAAACCCTGGCCGAGTTCTGTCAGGGTTGGTCAGGTTTATTTTATGAAAAATATTTTGGGCTTTTTGAAATCCTTCAGAAGCTTTTGTAAATAGCAGATTTTTTTCAAAACATAGGTCAAATTTGAAAATAATAGGTCAATTTTGAAAAATAATTTTGGATAGCCTATTTGCCAGTACGACTTGGTGTACAATGTATTCCTAAACTCAATAAAAATAAAAATTATATTCTGAAGAAATACAGTCTCGAGTGGCAAACATAGCTTCGGTCTTGAGCAGTGTCCAAAATGTCTTGATCAGTTGTTCCGTATATCTACGTATATCGAGATAGAGTTTGATCAATTATTAAAATCAGGTTTGACCATGACCAATGGACCAACAATCTCCCCTATGTTGATAATTGACAAACCTTGACCGATATAACATCGTTGGTTTTTATCATATCAAAATTGTACCGATATAGTGTACCAAAAAAATTATTCCTGTAGATTGTTCATAACCTATATTCATGAAGATGTTAGATCTTATTTCTCCCCCGTTGTCACTTAGCAAAATAATTGCAAAAGAGAAAGCTCCCCCGCAATATATGCATAAGTTACAATCAGTGAAGAAACACAAAAATATGGATAAAAACATTTATCACAGGCATGGTATAAATGTCACAGACAGGAAAAAAAGATAAGCAGAGAATATTTCACAGGCAGTGTAAATGGAAGCATAAATAAAAGAAAATGCTAAAAGAAAAGCTGAACTGAATAAAATGCTAAACTAAAGCATATAACATGTCCATCAAACAAAAAGTCACAATTCATAACCACATAACTAATAAGAGTACTGATACTAGCTTGGAATGTCGGAGCATTTCCAAGTAAACAAAAGACAAAATCATCAGTCTCAAAAGTATGACAAATCAAAAATAATCCTTATCGTCATCGTCATCATCTGCAGTGCCAGCATGTCCACCATGTCCGGATGGACCAGCTCCAGATGTGCCAGCTCCAGAGGGGTGTGGAGTAGCACCAGAAGTACGATACCAATCGTAAGTGTTCCCTAACTGGAACAGAGAGTGGACCGCCTCATCATCATTGCGGTAACCAAATACAGAAGGGTCTCTGGAAGAGAGCTAGCAAAGTGACCCATCTGAGCAAATCTATGATCGGCAAAAGAGTTGGCAATAGCCTGGAACCGAGTCATGTCACGGAACTCATGTTTCCTAGAAGTGTCAGCAAAGAAAGTCTGCAGATCCGAGAGGTGCTGATGAATACCCTCAAAAGTTATAGGGTAAGACTGAGGAGGAACAGGTAGTAGGAACAGGTACAAGAGGTGAAGGAGCAGTGGAAATGCTACGACGAGAAAGCTTGAAGAAATTAGGCTCAGGGTCCAGAGCGCAAGTGGATAAGTCTATGTCAAAATCTTGAATGATGTGTGGAATAAGCATCGCATAAGAAAGATTGCGGTCTCTTCCGTGACATCTACCCATCCTCTGGATGATAGTCTTAGGGGTAGAAAAAGGAATCCCCTTAAGAATGTGATATAGGGCAGAGAGTTCTAGTGTAGTGACATCATCTTTTGAAGTGGATTTGGAAAGAAGAGTGGAATAGATGATGAGATGTAACTCATAGTTAAACAAGTCCAAGTTATTGGCCTTGAACTTTCCAGGACGAGCACGTGCGGGCGCACAAAGCTCATTCTTGAAACTAACAAGAGTCGTGCCCTCGAGAAAATTAAAGTCGGTGATGTCATCGAGTGGGACACCTTCGTTTGGAATACCAAGGATTTCTGCTAGCAACACATCATCAAACTCAGTATCTATTCGCCAATACGAGTCCTTGTGGTAAAAGTGTCTAACACAAAGTTACAATAGAACAATCTAAGGGCATTAGTAGCTATAGGGAATTGTAGGGTAGCAAGATAGTGTAACCCTAATGCCTCAAATAAGGGATGGTGATCAGGAAATACAGTCCATTTAATCGGAGTGCCGGTGCATATAGTACACATAGTAAAGTCGGCATACCAAAGCAAAGCATGGTCATGAGTTTTGAAGTAAAACTTATCTGACACGCCGTCATCCGATTGGACCGGGGAAAAGAGGGAATCCGTGTTCGGATCAGAAGACGAAGCCTCTTCACTGGTATGGGTTTTTTCTCTTGAAAGGATTGAATCTCTTAGGCATTCTTTCTCAAAACTAAGAAACCCTAAATTTTGAAAGTGGAGGAGAGAAGGAGTTATACCTTCCGAGAATCAAGTATGTTGTAGAGGACGCGATTCTCCGCACGAATCCAAATTTTGGATGGAAATCTCTACGTAGATTGGAAGAAAATGAGTGAAGAATAGCTAGGGTTTGGGGTGTTCTTCGGTTGCTGCTGCTGTGATGATGAATTGGTTTGGAAGTGATGAAGAGGAGAAGGCCCCGGGTTCTGGTTTAAAACGCATACAGCACCAACAGAACTCTGACCGAATTCGGACCGAACTCGGGCCGAATTTGCTTAGGGTTCTCCTGGGTTTTTTAAAACAATTATGGGCCATATCCTTTTCATCAACTCATTTCAAGTATTTAATTCAAAGTTTAGTAATTTTAAATTTTAAATAAATTAATTAATAAAATAAAATTAATTAATATTATTGACATCTATAATTTTTAATTCTCGACGTAAATAATTGAAACGATCTTCCGCTAGAGGTTTTGTGAATATGTCAGCCAATTGATTCTGTGTGTCTATGTATACAAGGTCTATATCTCCATTTTGTTGATGATCTCTAAGAAAATGATGTCAAATCTCGATATGCTTAGTACGAGAGTGACATACTGGATTCTTAGTCAAATTAATAGAACTAGTGTTATCACAGAAAATAGGTATGTGTGTGTAATACAATCCAAAGTCTTCTAAAGTTTGCTTCATCCACAAAATTTGTGCACAACAACGTCCTACGGCGATATTCTCAACCTCAGTTGTTGATAATACGACAGAATTTTTTTGCTAAACCAAGAGACTAGGGCTTTTCCTAAAAAATGACATGTACCGCTGGTACTTTTTCTATCTACTTTGCATCCGACAAAATCAGCATCAGAATAACCAGTTAGGTTAAATGACGTAGTTTTAGGATACCATAAGCCGACAAAAGAAGTGCCTCTAAGGTATCGGAAGATACGCTTAACTGTGCACAGATGTGATTCCTTAAGATTGGCTTGAAAACGTGCATACAAGCAAACACTAAATATAATGTCTGGTCGACTAGCAGTTAAGTACAGTAAGCTATCGATCATACCTCGATACTTACGTATGTCGACGGGTTTGCCTTATTCATCAATATCAAGCTTGGTTGAAGTCGCCATTAGAGTGCTAAGTGGTTTGACTGCTTCCAGGTCGAACTTCTTTAATAGATCGTTTGTGTACTTCGCTTAATTTGAACGTCTCATTATTGGTTTGTTTGATTTGCAGTCCGAGAAAGAACTTCAGCTCTCCCATCATGCTCATCTCAAACTCATTCTGCATACACTTTGAAAATTCTTGACAAAGAGATTCATCAGCAGATCCAAAAATAATATCATCTATATAGATTTGAATCAAAAGAAGATTATTATTCAAAGATTTTATAAACAGTGTAGTGTCAACCTTTTCCTTTGAAAAAACGTTGTCAAGTAGAAAAGAGCTTAGACGATCGTACCAAGCACGAGGGGCTTGTTTCAAACCGTATAAGGCTTTCTTCAACTTGAAAACATAATCAGGATTTTTAAAATCAGGAAAACCTAGAGGTTGAGCTACATAAACTTCTTCTTTTATAAAACCATTCAAAAATACGCTTTTAACATCCATTTGAAATAACTTAAAATTATGAAAATATGCAAATGCACACAACATGCGAATGGATTCTAATCTCGCAACTGGGGCATAAGTCTTATCGTAGTCGATACCTTCTTCTTGATTGTATCCTTGAGCTACGAGTCGAGCCTTATTACGAGTCACTAAACCATTCTCATTCAATTTGTTTCGGAATACCCAACGGGTGCGAATGACCAGATGATCAATGGGCTTGGGAACAAGTTCCCAAACTTGATTCCGTTCGAATTGGTTTAATTCCTCTTGCATAGCATCTAACCAAAATTTATCACTACATGCTTCTTCAATATTTTTGGGTTCAAATGAAACAAAAGCAACACAAGAGGCTATATCTTTATTAGAGGAACGAGTACTTACACCCTTGGTAATCTCACCAATTACCAAGTCCTTTGGATGATCTGCCAAGAATCTCATCTCTTTTGGCGTATCCTCAGGTTTGCTGGTTCTGGTTTCTTTGCTTGAAGGTTCTGCATCTTTGTGTGAAGGTTTTACAGTGTTGTACTTGGTGTAATCACCTCTTTATTATCGTCATCGACTGAATGTTGATTTAGTTCATCAAACTTGACATTAATTGATTCTTCGATGATCATGGTTCTCTTGTTAAAGACTGTACCCTTTGCTCTTTGCCGCCTAACCTAAAAATATACCCTTATTGGCCTTTTCATCAAATTTACTCAGATTGTCTTTAGTATTAAGAATAAAGCATTTACAACCAAATATCTTAAAATATGAAACAGTAGGTGTTCTATCAAACCATAACTCATAGGGAGTCTTCTTCGATATAGGTCGAATTAGAACCCTATTGAGAATATAGTACGCTGTATTGACAGCTTCACCCCAAAAGTATCTAGGTAGACTAAACTAGTTAACATTACTCTAGCCATTTCAGATAGAGTCTTGTTCTTACGTTCCACAACTCTATTTTATTGTGGAGTCCTTGGGCAAGAAAACTCATGCAAATAACTATGTGTGTCACAGAATTGCTTGAACTCTGCATTCTCAAATTCGCTGCCATGATCACTACAAATGCGAGTAATCATGAAACCTTTTTCATTCTATACTTTCTTGCAAAAGATGACGAATTCTGACAAAACATCGTTCTTGCGTGCAAGAAAATATGCCCATGTTTATCTAGAGAAATCATCTACAATGACAAATACATGTAACTTACCACCTAGGCTAGCAATTCTATTGGGTCCAAATAAGTCCATATGCAACAATTGTAGAGGTCTAGTGGTACTTACAGCGTTCTTGGATTTAAAGACGGATCGGATAGCTTTGTTCTTTTCACATTCGCTATATACCGTATCCTTCTTGAAAGATATGTCCGGAAAGCCGTGTACCAACTTCTTTGTGGATAGTTTTGAAATTGTGTCCATATTTGCATGATCGAGTCTCATATGCCATAGTTGACTCTCAATGGTTTTGGCCGTCAAGTATCTACCTGCTTTGTTAGCATCTTCTAACAAATAGAAAACATATATATTATCTTCCCTAATACCTTCAAAGATAGTACTGCCTGTTGAGATATCAACTATAGTACATTTGTCTTTGACGAAGTTAATGCCATAACCATGATCAGCTAAATGGCTTATGTTGAACAGATTATGTTTTAACTCGATAACTAGACAGACATCTTTAATCATAAGATAGGGAGCCTTACCAATGTAACTGATACCGATTATGTACCCTCTTAAATTATTACCGAAGGAGACGTATCATTCTTTATTCTTCTTCGACAGTGTTGCGAATAATGAAGCATCACCGGTCATGTGCCATGAGCAACCGCTGTCGATGATCCATTTGCTTCTAGCATGTGAAGGGCATTCCACCTATAAATAGTTTGCAGATGAAACTCTTGGTACCCATTTCTTGTAGGGTCCTGACAGGTTAGTTTTTGGTATCCATGTATAAACATTTAAATCTAGTAACTTTCTGATTCTACATGCAGAGGATATATGACCAATGAGGCACAATAATAACATTTTGCATGTTGAGTGTTGAAAGTTGTATGAGGTGTATGATTGGTAAGTTTTGGTTTTCTAGTATAGAAAAATGCATGGCTATTAATCATCTTGGGCATAGGTTTGGTATGGTTTAGTCTGACAGTGTTTGGTTTAGGTATGTTCTGATGATTAAGTAATCGACACGTGTTAGAATAGGAAGTAGCAACTTCAGGCCATTTTTTTAAACTAATTCCAACTTTTTGGAGGTGTCATATAATCTAGTATAGTCAGATGTAAGTGTTTCCATTCTGACTTGTGCACACTGGAGATTCTTTCTCTCCTTAGATAGGTTTTCCTTTATCTGGATGATAGTTTGGTCTTTTTCTTCGGATAACTTGATAGTCTCTGTAACAACAGCTTAATAGAGGAAAGCTCACCAGACTCAATAGAAGTATCACTATTTCTAACATCAGCTAGTTGGTCAGTAAGTCTTCCTATCTCACTTTTATACTCTTTGAGTACCTTCTTAGAGGTTTCATATTTACTACACAGTTTTCTGTAGTCATTTAACAGGTCACTGAAAGCCTCTCCTAGTTGCTCAAAGTTGAAATCATCATAAGGATCAAACAGAGGATTAGTGGTTACTTGATCGCAAGCCATCAAGCATACATTTGCAGCATCATCTGATTGTTTGTCTTTTGAATCGCTGGCTTCTCTTTCATGCCATATGCTTGTATTGGCGTACTTCCTTGATGTAGATCTCTTCAGGTAGCCTTTGTCATATTTGCTACTTTTTTTGTTGATGATGATGCTGTTGGACAATCTTTCTTCATATGTCCTTTCTTCTTACATCCGTAGCAAATAGGATCTTCCTCGTTGTTGTTGCTATTGCTGTCTTTTGTTCTTCTGTTGAATCTCATGAACTTCTTGAATTTTCTTACCAGAAGAGCTTGATCTTCATAGTCAGAGTCGCTGTCGTCAGAATCATCTTCAACAGTTCTTTTATGTTGAGCCTTCAAAGCAATCGACTTCTCTGACTTCTCCTTTGGTGTAGCATCTTCAAGGTCTTGAAGTTCCAACTCGTGAGTGAGTAGCTTACCCATGAGTGTTTCTAGAGATATTGTTGAGAGGTCGTTTCCTTCAATGATTGTTGTAGCCTTTGGAATCCAGTTCTTTGTGAGAGCTCGTAGAAGTTTGCGAATCTTCTCATGGTTACTGTATTCCTTGCCTAATAAAGACAAAGGATTTATAATATCCAGGAATCTCGTAAACATCTGAGTGACGGATTCATTTGGCTTTATTTTGAACACCTCGTACTCTTGAGTAAGTCTGCTGATCTTTGACTCCTTGACTTGTGTTGTTCCTTCGTGGGCCACTTTGAGAAGTTTTCACACTTTATTTGATGTTGTACAAGTCGACACCCTATTAAATTCAGTTCTGTCTAAAGCACAAAATAAAGCGTTAATAGCACGTGCGTCAAACTGGCCTTTTTTTTCATCTGCAGTATATTTATCATGGGGTTTTTTAACTAAAACTCCTCAACAGTAATACGAGGAGGCTCTTTGTAGCCATCAATAACTATAGACCATAAGTCAAAATCAAGAGATTTTAAGAAGAAACTCATCCGTGTTTTCTAATAAGTGTAGTTGGTGCCGTCAAACAGTGGAGGTCTGTTTGTGGCTTGGCCTTTACTTGTAAATTTCACAGTTGCCATGTGTAATGATGTGATCTATATAACAATTAAAAATAAATAACTGCAGTTTTACCTTGCTTTACCTATATAATCCGCTCTGATACCAATTGTAGGAACGAAATCGTAAAGCAGAATACTCTAGAGGGGATGAATAGAGTAGGCAGCAGAATATTGCTAATTAGAAACTTTTTTAGCATTTAGATCATAGAAATAATAATAATCACAAAGTAATAACTGTAAAGAAAAGAGTTCAGAAGGTAAACGCAAACACAGAGATTTATACTGGTTTTTCTCTTGTGAGGACTAGTCCAGTCGGAAGAACTCTAACTTCCAGTTGAATCCACTATTGGAAAATCTCACAAGTTTTCATACGAAGTCCTTACAACTTCTACAGACGCGAGCTTTGATACGAAGAACTCGACCAACTTTAATTTTAAAGAGTCTTTCTTCAACCAAGCCTCTGATTACAATTTCTCTGGAATCTTCTAGACCGCACCGTACCGGCAAATTGACTAGAAAATTGTAACTGGCTTAGGATTTAAAAATGGAAGCATTTTAAAAACTCTTTGGAAGAAACGTAAGAGTTAGAAGAGAAGATATAAAAGTGAATGAGTGATTTTAAATGATCAGAATTCCTCTCTATTTATAGTTTTTCCAAAGACAGAACTCTGGCAGAATTCGGGCAGAATTCGGACAGAATTCTATGTAACAACCGCAACTAAAGGGAGACCAAGTTCAAAAACCGACGTTCATATAACGTTCACCTTGGCCGAACTCTGGCCGAACTCTGCCGAACTCTGTCAGGGTTGGTCAGGTTTATTTTATGAAAAATATTTTGGGCTTTTTGAAATCCCTCAGAAGCTTTTGTAAATAGCAGATGTTTTTCAAAACATAGGTCAATTTTAAAAATGATAGGTCAATTTTGAAAAATAATTTTGGATAGCCTATTTGCCAGTATGACTTGGTGTACAATGTATTACTAGACTCAATAAAAATAAAATTACATTACATAAAGAAATACAGTCTCGAGAGGCAAACATAGCTTCAGTCTTGAGCAGTGTCCAAAACGTCTTGATCAGTTGTTCCGTATATCTCCGTATATTGAGACAGAGTTTGATCAATTATTAAAATCAGGTTTGACCATGACCAATGGGCCAACAATTTGGCAGTTTGAGGGAGTACCAGCATGTCTTTAGACGTAGTATTTCTTCAGAAATTTGCCGTTTATGGGCATCATGAGCAAGTCTTTGTTCTGTTTCGCGAGTCGGTATGCGCCATTGGAGAATACGGTCTCGATGATGTATGGACCCTCCCACTTGGTCTAAAATTTGCCGATGGTTTTGTGAGTCTTGACTATCGGTCTGCGAACGGCCAAGACGAGATCGCCTATTTGGAATGTCCTCTGCTTGACTTTCTTATTGAAGGCCTGAAAGATGCGTACTTGAAAGAGCTCGATACTTTGTTGAGCTTGCAAATGCTTCTCGTCTAAAGCTTCCAATTCTTATAGCCGTCGGCAGTAGTTATCATCCGACGTCAACTGGTAAGTAAGGGCCATACGAAGTGAGGGGATCTGGGTCTCCAATGGGAGAACTGCCTCGCTCCCGTACACCAGAGAGAACAGTATATTTCTAGTAGCCTTCTGACTCGTAGTGTGGTACGCCCATAAGCATTCGCCCAACTTTTCATTCCAGTCACGTTTGTTTGAAGACACAAACTTCTTGAGAAGCTTAACTATGGTCTTGTTAAAGGCTTCGGACAGACAATTAGCTGATGGGTTGTATGCCGTTGAAGCTACATTCTGAATCCAATTCTTGTCACAGAATCGATAGAAAGTATGGCTTACAAACTGCGGACCATTGTCATGAATGATCCTCCATGGCAGTCTGAAACAGTAAATAATATGATGTTTTATAAAACTGATCACGTTTGATATCTTTACCTCTGCCAGCAGAACAGCTTCCGCCCACTTGGAGAAGTAGTCGGTGATTGCAAGTATAAACCAGTACCCTTTGGACGACGGCGGGGTGATTGGGCCAACGATATTCATTCCCCATGCTTCAAATGGCCAAGAGGCCACTGTTAGGTGTAAGAATTCGAATGGCAGATGTATAAAATCTGTGTGGATCTGAAAGGACTTACTCTTTTTTGCATAATCGACTGCGTCTGCTACCATCGTAGGCCAGTAATAATCCATCCGACGGAGACGGTCCTGCAACTTTGGGCCAGGTTGGTGAGCCCCGCAAACGCCATCGTGAGCCTCGCGTAAGGCTTTTCTGGCTTCTGTATTTGGCAGACATATTAACAGTAGCCCGTCGTAAGATCGTCTATATAACATTTTTGTTTCTGTATCATAAAAGAATCTGGGAGAACGCCTTCTGATTAAAATTACTTCTTTCACATTCTTAGGCAAGATTTCGTAGACTGCAAAGTCGATGAACGGGAGTCACCAGTCTTGCACGTCATTGGTTATCTGGGTGGAGTAACTCATATCCAGTTGAACGTTGTTTTTGGTACAGACCAAATCATGGCCTATCACGTCGACTAGATGATATGCAAAATTGGGAACCACCAAAGAAGCGGCAAGGCCTGCTAGGGCATCGGCTTCAATATTCTGAGCCTAGGAACATACTCTATAAAGAACCCCTCCAGGGTTGCAATGATGGCAATTGCTGTCTGATGGTAAGGAATCAGGTCCTCACTGTGAACCTCGTATGAGCCCCGGATTTGATTAACAATCAACTGTGAGTCGCCATACGCTTTCAGGTATTTGACCCCTACCTCATTTGCGAGTCGGAGTCCAATGACCAAAGCTTTATATTCGGCTACATTGTTTGAACAAGGTTTTGTACGAGAATATGCCCGATTGACTACCAACCTAGAGGGAGAAATTAATACTACCTTGACTCCAACGACGATATCACCTTGTGGTCATATTCTTGAAGCACCGTCAAAGAACATTTGCCAAACGTCATCATGTGAAGTCATGTTTGAGTTAACGACTTCGTCTGGGATTTTTTCATAGATTCTGGCTATTTTTGAGCCTGGATGGGCTGCTAGAAAGTCGGCCAAGGCTTGACCTTTGGCAGCCTTCTACGGAACAAAGACCATGTCGTAAGGGGATAATAGTATCACCCATATGGCTAGACGAGATGTGAGTGCACCTGGCTTGGTCATGAGAACCCTGAGGGGATTAACTCACGAGACAACATGGATGGTCTGTCATGTCACATAGTGTCGTGTTTTCTGAATGGCGAACACCAGGGCAAGGCATTCCTTCTCCACAGCGGTGTACCTATGCTCCGACCCCACCATCATTCGGCTGAGATAATAAATAGCTTGTTCGGGTCCTACATCATTGTTCTGTGCTAGCAAGGCGCCGAGGGAGTGTTCCATCGCCCGTACATAGAGCAGGAAGGGCTTTCCGACGACCAGGGCTACCAGAACTGACGAATTCGTCAAGTATTCCTTAATGTCATCAAAGGCGTGTTGACATTCCTCATTCCATACGAAGGAGACGCCTTTCTTCATGAGTTGTGTGAAGGGTTGACATCGACCTGAGAGGTTAGATATGAACCTTCCGATGTAGGCTAGTCTTTCCTGGAGGTCGTGGAGTTCACGGAGGTTCCTCGGTAGAATCATCTCCAGGATTGCTTTTGTCTTATCGGGGTCTATATGAATATCCTGGGAAGTGATGACAAAGCCCAAGAACACTGTCCTCAAATCGTGCGCTCGCATAAGGTCAAATACTGTCCTCAAATTGTGTAAGTAATCATCTTTGGAGCGGCTTTTGACGGCGATATCGTCAACATAACACTTCACCGTCTTGCGTAAGTGATCTCTGAAGATGACGCTCATAGCTCACTGATATGTAGCACCGACATTCTTCAGGCCGAAGGGCATGACTATGTAACAATATATGCCGATCGATGTTCGGAATGACGTATGCTTCTCATCATCAGGAAATATTTTGATTTAATTGTATCCTAAAAAGCTATCTATGAAGGACAAGCGTTCGAAGCCGTACGTATTATCGATCATTATATCGGTGATGGGAAAAAGGAATTCATTCTTAGGACATGCCGTATTCAGATTATGAAAATCGATACAGATTCGGGTCTTTCCATTCTTCTTGATGACTGGTACTATATTAGCTACCCAGTCTAGGTGCTGCTCCTTGCGGATGAAATTGCTAGCTATAAGCTTGTTTACTTTCGCTTTGATGGATTTCATGATGTCTGGACGAAACCGCCGTTGATGTTGTTTGACTGGTTTTGCGTCCGGATGAATATTGAGCTTATGAAGTGCAATCTGGTGTTTAGCCCTGGCATATCTGCATAGCTCCAAGCAAAAATGTCGATATACTCTCTGACGAGTTGCAACAACGACTCCCGCTCGTCGTCCGTCAGGCTTTTACTGACAAAGATTGGCTTTGGAGAGGATTCATCACCGAGGTCAACTTGTATGACCTCATCTTCAGTGGGGGGTCACGTAGTTCAAAACGATTATCCCATTGTGCATCCAGACCCATGGCTCTAATTCGAGAGGTCCGAGTAGACCTTCGTCTTCCTCTTCAATGTCAGCGAATGCCATATTGACAGATAATGTCTGCCAGATTATATATCCAATACTGTCATCAAAATCGTATGTAGGTGATTCGGATGAGTGAGAATGCCACTCGCATTCCTCATCGGAGCCCTCGGGCATTGTTGCTGGCGTAGCATAACCGAGGCTGCATTTGGACTTGCCGTAATAATCCCGAGGTTTCCCAGCCGGGGTTGACAACTGCAGAGGCGATCGCCGACCGTTGCCATAATTTAGACATGGGGTAGCCTCCATGTCGTACCCCTACTTTTGCATGAAGTACTTGGCTTGAGGACTATACAGGTAGAGCGGTAATCTTCCAGCATCGGGTTCGAGATCAAACTCTTGTGGTATAAAAGTTTGAGGACCTTCTTTTTGGCCGAAGATGATCGTGTGATCCCCTTCTCTTCTGCCTGGGACTAGGAAGTAGGCACCTCTAATAGGAGTAAGTCGGTTTATGGTATGGACGTTTGTCACCTGTGTGCGTTGGTTAATGTCCAGACCATGCTCTACAGCATACATCAGATTAAGCTTATTACACTCAGGATAGTTCAACGGTAGCCTCTTATTGATGAAATAAGGAATTTTGTCCATAAGGATTACATCATCAGGAGAGGGACTATCCACCTTCGTAACAAAATACTTCGTGAGTTCTGCCTCCTCTTCAGCTACCCCCTGCATAACCGGAGGTTGGGATACTGTCTTGGACAACTTGACCACCAAGGGTTCTACTTGTGACATTGGCTTGCATGAGGGCCTCGGACCAACACTTGGTTGCCGGCTCGTCTTGGGAAGACGAAAAACCATCTGCTTGGCAGAGGACTTCGTGTCTTCCGATTGCTTTTAACTGGACCTTGGCAATCGGATCACCATCGGCTCCCCAGAGGGCCTCGCATCTTCCGGTCACCTTTGATTGGATTTCGGCAATCGGATCACCAGCGGCCCTACGACGGGTTTTGGCTCCTGGCCAGATCTTGGGAGCCGGATGACCATCGGTTCCAACTGCACAGCTGGGGCGGGAGAACCGGGCACCTTTTTATGCAAAGTTGCGACAAGGGGTGCGGCTTTGCCCAGTTTTCGGGCCTAGAGATGAATTCTCAAAGGTTCCTCCGGCCTTGTTATGGCCTCCAGTTCGTCAGTTATGTGCTTCATGGATTCTTCATATAGACAAGCCTCCGAAGAGTAATAAGACTCAACCCCTTTGAAGGGATTGATGTCGACGAACTCCGTCTTCACGAAGCCGTGCTTACTGACATCCTTGAAGCACTGGTGGAGTGTGGATGGCACGATCATATAGTCATGTATCTACGGACGCCCCAAGAGGATATTATAGGACGTATCTGCGTCTATGACGTAGCAGGTAACCTCCATCCTCAGGTCTCTGATCTGATATTTCAATCGAATCTTTCCTAAGGGATAGCTTCTTCCCGAGTTGAAACCGCTAATGGCAGTGTTGGTCGCCGCTAGCCAGTGCATAGGGATGTCGAGGACTTAAAGCAAGCTTTTTCAGGATGATACTTATCGATGACCCAGGATCGATGTGCATCCGATCCACCTTGATATCGCCTATGTATCCAGTGTAGTACAAGGGACGATCATGCAAGTTGGTTTTGATTAACATGTCTTGTAGGGTGAATACGATGTTGGGCATCGCGTCTGCACAATTGCTGCCCTGGAAATCTGCTGACGAGTCTTCCCCTGTAGGTTTGACCTGGATTAAGTAGGCGACGGCATTCTGGAGTGCTTCACTCAATGTGACACGAAGATCCTTTGAGAGCCTTAGGAGCTCGTATAACGACAACTTTGCCAACCTATTAGCCAGATGTGCTAATATGTTAAAGTTGTAAGGTCTCTCCAGTCCCTGAGGTACAACCTTACGGAGCAGCCTGTCGAAGCGGGTTTCTTTCGGCTTGGACCTGTCCGCCGGTGGAGGCTGAGATGGCCCCGAAATATCAGTAGCAGCTAGCGTTGTTGGCTGAGGGTCTTCGACTGAACTACCCAGTATAGGCTGGACTTGTGCCCCAGACCGGGTAACAACGGCCGCCTCCTCCTCAGCTTCGGCTGAAATTGTATGGCAGGATCTGGACTTTTTGCCCTTCTTCTTGTTGGCTGGAGATGACACCGCCTGGGTAACTTCGGGCACTAAGTTTGGGTGCACCCATATGACCTCTCCTCGTGACGTGGTGAGAGGTACCAAGCCAGTTGTCTGGTCCTGGATGGGAGGAAAATTATTAACCTCCATCGTTACCCGGGGGACAGGTATTATCCCGTCTTGAGTATTTGTTGGAGGGAAGTCACCGAACTGAATTGATACCATGTTTGCCGCCATGGTAACCTCTTCAAAATCTAGCGACAGAGCTTTGGAGTCGATAAGACTCTGGATGTACCGCTTTAGTTGAAAGCAGTCATGAGTGGAATGATGAACATAGCGGTAGAAGTGGCAATATTTTGGGTCCTCCATCTCCGCCGCTCGAGGCTCACGCCTTGGTGGAGGGAGTTGGATCATGTCCCCTTGTAAGAGCATATCGAAGATAGGCTTGACATGACTATCTTCGAATGAGTAACTCACCTTAGGCTACTGAGCTTCTGCCTACTTTTGTTCAGGCTTCTTGGTCGTACCAGCGACCATGGCCTGTTTGCCTTTATTGTCTCGGTTATTGGAGGTGCAGCCACTTTTGTTGTTACTTGGGGTGGTACCAGGACATTTGCCTTTGTCCTCTCCATCCGGGATGTGTAATCCCAGTTGGTGATCCTTCTTTAACTTCGCCTCCGTATTGGTGGCGCTTATGATGAAGGTCGTCCAATCCCTAAACTGATCTTCGCCCATCCAGAGGCTGATTGTGAGGAGCAACTTCTTTTGGCAGATTTCAATCAAGGAGCTTTCGGGATTACCTTGGGGCAATCTTATTGCGGTTTGGCAGAACCGCTCGATATAGTTCCTTGTTAGCTTCCTCTCCCCCTGAGCGACGTCTATGAGAGATGACATTGTCACATTGTGCCCCACTTCGTAGAATCTCTCTAGGAACATGTGCTTTAAGCCTTCAAAAGAATGGATGCAGTTGTCCGGAAGGTGGCGATACCAGTCGAACGCGATCCCCTCCAAAGCTTCGATGAATAATCGTATGAGGATGGCATCGCTATACGACAAGTGGTCGGTTGTGACCTCAAAATAAGTCATGTACCGACTAGAAGAGGTCTTCCCGTCATACGAATCAATATGAAACTGTTTGTACCGTGGCAGAAAAGGAACATCTCCCCACACAACTGGATATGGCTGCCGTATTCTGAAGTCCCGGGAGGAGTCTCGGGCATTGAACATTGCTCGAAGCTCTTAGACTTCCTCCTCACCTCCCTGGCTTCGTCTGCAGCTGAAGGAACGGATGCTCCTAAAGGATTATTACCCAAAGGAGGAGCGGTCGTGTTGGAGTCCGCATTGACTGCGGGTCCCAAGCTTGTTTGTCGAGGCGTCCTTGCCGGTTGAGTCGGCAAGGCAGCTTTGATTTCGTCTACTGACTTGACCAGGGATAGGAGCATGGCTTCAAGTACTTCTAGACGTTGTCGATCAGTAGGTCCTTCATGGTCATCGCCGACCATAAAGACTGTCCGTACGTAGGTAGACGTGGTAGGGACCGTAGAAGAGGTGCTCTCCGTGTCGTACCCTCGTACAGAGAAATCGTCGAGGAACGTCGGAATGTCCTCTTCCTCGGACTCGGAGGGGGTGCCACCCCCTGCGCAGGAAGCTGCATCGTCTTAGCGAAGGCGGTCATCCTCGGGGACGTCCAAGTCCGTTGCATAATTCCAGTGGATCGCTATCCCCTGTGTATGCTCTTGGAATACCGGGTTGTCACATATATTGAGGGGACTGCTACCCCTAGCTTCATCTACCTCCAGGGAGGCCGAGGGTGCACCCCCGGGTGTTGGAAGCTTCTTTCTGGATCGAGTGCCTAGGTAGACACCCCCTGTGGTTGTCGGCGGTAATCCTCCAGATGAGAGTTTTCTTGCAGTGCTGACTGAGATTGTCGGGCTGGAAGAGCCTGTCTTCTTTCCTCCCTTGTCGGGAAGAACCTTCTGAGTTGAATTATAGGAGACGAAAAAGAATTCCTCGTCTCCCAAAATTTGCACATGTTCCTCAAGTGATTGTCGGGCAGGTGCTGGCTGGTACAGTCATTGAAAAATGGACTGCCGATCTTCAGGTGCTGCTGACTTGTCTTAGCAGCAGTTGATGATGGCCTGGGTGCAACGACATCCCGAAAATGGCTCATCACATGCCAAGGTTGCTTCTTTCTCCTTGTGCTTGTGAGTAATCACCTCTCGCAAGTCGATAGCAGACTGATCTACCTTTGCATCCAATTTGTGGACTCGGGTATCCCGAGCACACGGGTGCGTAGGTATCATGTTTGCTCCCTGATCCGAGGCTAGTAAAAGAACTTGCTCTAGATCATTGGAGGGAGACTTTTGAGACCCACCCTGTCCGTTAGCCCTGGGGGACTGGACGCGGGTGGTTCTGTACAACTTTCCATCATGAGCCCGTAAAACAGTTAACGGTACCCGCTGACGGTCAGCAGCTTGGACAGTTGACTGGGCTTGTTGGGCCCGCACTGCTTTAGGCTTCTTCGATTTAGCACCTGAAGGTGCATAGTAAGAAGAGTCCAGATTGAATATTCTATAATCTCAATAGGCCGTATGGAGTCGGGCCCGAGTGAGAGACGGTCGAACACAGAGCTTCTGACAGGGCCGCATGAGACACCGTGTCTGTGGCCAGGATTGGCTGCCGCATGGGCCATCTGCCTGCGGCCATAGTTGACTGCCGCATGGGCCATTTGCCTGCGGCCAGAGTTGGTTGCCGCATATAGAGACTGCTCATCTCTCTTATGCGGCCTCTTCCTCGTCCGCATGGATTTCTCTTGTGCCCCAAAAAGTCAGCATCGTAGTATTTTTCTTTGCTGGATTTAGGGACAGTGGGGTTCTCCGCAGTCAAAAGTAAGGCCACAGAAGAGCTTTGATCACCGTCTTGGGCCGCAGAAGGAGCTTCTTCGAGAACCTGGTCGGGGGCAACAGTTTTGTGCTTCGACGTCCTGCGAGTTCTCTTTGGGTTGGCTTACTTCTGCGACGGGCTGGCGCTCCCTTCAAAGATCATTTCTTCGAATGCTCGTTGGTCAAAACGAACTACGAGCATTTGCTGCATAGAGCCGAGCTTGGACGCATCAGATTGCGTCACCAACTTCACATCAGAGGAGAAGCAAGTCTCCAGCAGAGTCGCCATCGTGTTTGCCATTAAATATCAAGAACAAAAATTACAGACGAATTGAACTTGATTGCAAACTCCCTTTTATAAGAGAAAGCCTAGAAAGAAATCCTAGGAAACAATCTAAGTACAATTGTATAGTTTTTGATCCTGGGGGCGACGATAGATGCTCGGGAAAGTATAGCAACTCTATCTTACTCCTTGGACTATCTGACACGGTCCTTGCTCTTGAAGAAATTGCCCTTCGTAGGTTGCCAGCCTCTTACATGGGTGTGGTACCCAGCTATTTATAGTGATAAATATCTTGAGCCGCATAGATGGCTACGTGACCACGTGGCTACAACAGCACACAAAGACCCGCTCTTTGGCTGCCAGCTGGTGACTTGTTGAGATTTTGTTACAATAAATCTGGGTGGTTAAGACTTGGTCAGCCTGCCATGTGTCCTATTGCAGGATAGGATCAATCTGCTTGAGTCATTTTGAGCCACATAGGTCTTTTAGTGTTCAGCCATGCTGGGCCGCATAAGACTCATGCGGCTTAAGTCGCAGTCTCCCTTAGTCCGCATGTAGCTTGGGGACTTTTGAGCTGCATAGATTCTATATTCTGGGCCGTATAAAGCTCATGTGGCTCAGGTTGCAGTCACCCTTGGCCGCGTGAAGCACATAGATTGAGCCACATAAGGTTCATGCGGCTCGGGTTGCAATCCTTCTTGCCGCATGATCATGTCCAGGCACGTGGACCCTATGTCACGTCTTATCTTCTTTTTGTCAGAGTGTCAGAGCTGTCAGTTTTGTCAGTTTTGACAGAGTTTGTCAGCTTTATCAAGAGGGCTGACCAGCTTGGCCGCTTAAGTAACTCTTCCTTCTGCGGCTCAAATCAGTCTGGTTGCTTTTGATATATAATCTGAGATAGTGAAGATGGGCCGCAGGGGGCATGCCGAGTCTGTCATATGGCTCCTCTTTATGCGGACCAATTTGGCCTAAAGTATTCATGCGGTCAGTTGTGATCCGCATGAACCCCATATTTTCCATACTTCTACAAGTAAAAGCAGCCCAGAGGGGAAACTCTGCCTAAAAATCCAAATTGGGATCTGAAGACGGAGGCAACCTGCTATGTCAACGCTTGTTATAACATCTTACTGGGGAGACCATGGATACATGAATACATGATTATGTCGTCCATCCTATACCCATGCTTCAAATATGTTAATAGCGACGGTGCAGCAAAAACTGAGTTCGCAGATATCGACCCTTCAAAGGGGTCGAAGTTTACTATACGAAATCTCGTCTATTATGGAAGAATCATCAAAAGGACTCAGGTGAGGACGCCGATAACGAGGCAGAAGCTCAGACTACCTCTGACGGGCTTATTAAAGTAAGATTAAAAGAATGCCCTACTGCACTAATAGCCGAGCCTCTACTGAAAGCTCCAATCCAGTTAGTAGTCCTTCTGAAAGGAAAGCCGCCATCAAGGGAAAATACCTCATCTAAGCCCCTCATAGTGAAGCTGCACAGTATGTCTCTTCCCTCTTTAGTCCTGCCAACCGTAGATACTGGAGTGGTAATCTGAAGGACATTATTGTACCTCATTTTTCTGTATTTGACAATATAGTTTCGGAGGACGATTTGTCCTATTTTACCATTAAATGGATGCCTTCGGATTACTTTTCATCTCTCGCTGCATATTCCTTTGAGCAAAATATGAGTTTGTCGCTACAGACACAAATCGCGTTCGCTTACTCTGTGAGCCTAGTGCCCCCGATATGCGACGCATATTTCATAGTACCAGCCAGAAAGAAGGAAGAAAAATCTATTACTTTCGGTTGAGTGGAAGGTTCTCAGATCTATATCCCTCGAGAGTCAGAACATGAAATTAGTACGTTGCAGATTCACCACTACACTCCTCAAGCCCGATGTATAATCCAGAAGATGGGGTATGATTTGAACAGTAATATAGTTCTTAACTACGGAAAAGGTCGACATTTGCCAGTCAAAATTAATGTCCCCAAGGGAGAGTCTGACCAATATTACCACAAGACCCGCTGTGGTCTAGGGTATTCCTCATCCAAATCTTCTAAAATTTTACAATCCAAGGAAGAAATGCACTTGTATTCTTCGGACTCTTCTTATGACTCCGACGTCAGCATCGGAGAAGCATTCCAGGAAACGTTTTCATTGAATATGACATCCATAGGCCAGATCTAGTTATGGAAACTGTGCGTGCCAGCTAGCAAAACCCAACGAAGACTTGCTGATGATGCTTATCAATTGCAAGTTTCTTAATACTATGTTTGAACAAGGATGGGATTGAAAGAATCTCTAAGTGTAACCCTCAGTCCCACACCTATCCCTATTATATCTGTATTCGGATGTCTACCATGCCCATATTACTTCTGAGTATACATTCTTATCTCTTTGACCCTTTTCTTGACACGACTATATTACCTTTGTTGACAAAATCGCCAATCTAACTTATCACCTGCATCTAGTACTAGACGCATTAGCGGTGATAAATCCACAAAAAGATTCCTAGATAAACAAATATGTCCATATTACCTCTGCGTTGTTCTTACGCTCCTTACCATATTCTTTTAACCCATGAGTCAGTTACCTATCTAGAAGCCTATGTTTTTCATGCCTAAATTACCTCTGAACAGACATTCTTATCCTCCGATAATCGCGACCTCTATTCACCATCCTTGTTACCTCCAGAAAGGCAACATCGTCAATGTAACAGACACAACACAAAGTGCGAAAGCAAAACAAAATGATGAGACAAGCAAAAAGGAAATTGTCTTTATTTATTACCCCGAGAACGGAGCTACAAAAAAGGAGAGAGTAAAATCACAAAAAGAAAAAATCATTGCTTAGTGATATCAATGCACAGCTCTTTGATACGCTGCTTCATAAACTTCATCTTTTCCTGGACCATGACCTAAGCTTGACGTTCTGCTTGTTGGTTCAAGACTGTCTCATCATCCAGGGTAGCCAGCTTTTCGACGACAATATCCATCTCGGCCCTGCACTCTCGCAGAATAGCCTAGCACCGAGCATGGTCCTCCATATGCTGGTGAATGAGCTCTTATTCTTGTGCCTTCTCCTGATCTTCAGCCTCAAGGGTAACCACCACCTCTTGGAGTCGCTTGATCTGCTCCTAAAGTCCATTTATGTGTACAGCCAAGCCCTATCGTACGCCGAGGATGGATTCCTCAGCAGACGCAAGTTCTATCTCTTTGGTGGCTACGTCCGACAGATCTCGATCATAGGACGTCAGGTCAGAATGGTAAGACGACTTCGCCACAGAGATGTTCTCTAAGAGCTTACTCTTCTTCTCAACAATCAGAGTAGAAATATTAATGGATTGCAAGGATTGGAGTTTGCCCAGGCGAACTTCCACCTCTCGAACTGTTGCCTCGAGTGCATCAGCCACTGCTGCCTGACCTTTATTAGCCCTTATTGATTTAACCTGGATTAGGGCAGCCGTCTTGGCAACCAGGAAAGTACGGCCATGTTCCAAGGTATTTTCTATACCTCTTCGCAAGATGAAGTAAAAAGCATCTATGAACGTGCCGGTATATTCATCCTCTATTGCAAGAGAAAGGCGTGTCATCGGCGGTATTATAACTGACAAACCCGCAGAATGAGAGACTATAGCAGGAACACCTCTGGAAAATATGGGGAAGCTCAAAGATCGATATACTGGCGCTTGGCTGGATTCGCCCGCACTTGGGGTTGATACAATCATATCCTTCGGAGCCGCTAGATAGAAGATTTTTCCAGAATGGTCTCCAACCAAAGTTAGGGCCGAGGACAGCTTCCTTGGGGTCAAAAGTACCCTTGTCACAAGAGCACTAGACTCAAGAGTTTTCTTTCCCCGGTCAGCTGGAAGTCTGGACGGGGTAGAAGCCAGCAGTGGAAGGGCATCCGGAATAGAGGAAGAGCATCGAAGGGGGGACTTAAAGCGAATCTGAATCAAGCCTTTTCGAGGGACATCCGAATTAGACGTACGGGGCGAAGTACCCTCTAGTTTCGAGACCTCAGCCGTTGGTATTGCTGCTGGTACTTTTCGTAGAGGAGTACCACCATCTTCTTCAATCGAGTTCGAAACCTCAGACACTGGTTTTACACCCGAGAGATCGATCGCACCGAGGACAGGTTCCTCGTTGGTTTATTGGGAGACCACCTTTTCGGCAGTCTTGTCATTAAGAGGGGCGTTGAAGAAGAAGAATCAATATCAGCCCTACTTCCATCAGGGTTGGACTGAGTGTCGGCTTCAGGAGGGGGCTCTATGACCATATTTCTAGAAAGGGTATTCGGGTACGTGGTAATTGCTCTCCCTTCAACTTCGGTCACCACGCTAATTCTAAGTACTGACAGGCCCCCTGCAACAAGTAATCTATGTCAAGATTTATGGGAAAAAAAGGTAGAGGAAGACCCCTCGTAAGAAACTCACCCGATGAGCCTACCCTCTCCTGAGCTCTACTCAAGGCAACCATCAAATCGTCGATATACCCCTTCAAAAAATCAAAGGAGGAAGTTATTACATCCAAGTTCTCTTCATTTTCGGATAAAGAAGCCGTATCAACCGCATCCTCTTGGGTAGGAGACGGAGGTGGGTCGAATATTTCCCTAGGATCCCTAGTGCTCCTATGAGCAATCTGCATAAAGAGGGGGGAAATGGTCAATAAAGGTTTTCCTCTTTCCATAAAGATATCAAAAGTTATAGGACCCTCGCTGGAGAAGTCACTCTGGAAGTAACCTTTTTCATTCGCCTTCATCGAGGGGATGAACATACTAGAGCTTTCTCCCTTTCTGCTCTACTAGTTGGAGAGGAGGCTCGGGTCCTCTTCACATGGGGGCCAAACAGCGTCTCCTTTATGGAACTCTTCTCCCGATTATAGCCCGAGACTAAACTATTTGCTAAGCAGTAGAAGCTCATGACAGAGTACAACATATACATTGTCGGTGTTCACGAAGGGGCTACGAAATGCACCTGGGTACACCAGGATTATAAAATTGCCAGGCCCGCGCACCATCGAACAGGCTACCTTTATACCCGAGACAGTCACTGGCATTGATCTGCCAGAGCTGATTATAGCCAAACTAACGCGCAAAGCGACTTAGCAAATAGGGCTCCAAATATACTTTATTCCGACCACGACAGACCAAATGGAAAGGTTGGATAGATTACAGCTAGTGAAATGCCTCCTCTGCCAAACTAGTAAAATATGTCCTCGCATCAACGAGCTTGTTCTCCTTGCTAAAATCTTTATAGGTCGGAGGGAACTTAAAGGGTTCATACCCATTCATATATGCCAATGCCCTTCGGCAAAGGGGAACTTCTTTCTGCAACCAAGAATGGTGCCGATAACGATGAAGAATAGCATCCCCTAATTGAACGGCAGATGCCATACCCAGACTTATTAAAGATGGATAGTGCAGCAGCAGCCAACCCATCAAGTAATGGTAAGGAAATTCGGGACGAGCAAACTCCCCCTTATTTCCCTCATAGACAAGGACCTTGTCCACAAACTGCCTTAGACCTCGTTGGAGGCCGAAAATCATCGCAGAGAGAAGGGCTAACTTCAAGCCAAAAACAAGCCGTACTGCAGGGAAGATGAGATTCTGGCTCAGCCTTTCGAGAGAACCAGAACAGCCGAAAACTACGCAATCTCGAAGCCACAACATAATATACACAGATAATCGTGCCTTCGACAACATCAGGAGAATGTCATGATAAAAGTAGTAAAAAATAGTATCACTCTGGTCTCCGACATCACTCTCGCGAGGATGCCTCTCTCCCATCATCGCTATGGATTTGGCAATAGCCTCAACCGGTGAATTCAGGTGGAGGCCGAATATAGTCTTCTCATTGGGTACTTCCCCTTGCATGAAGATATGCCGCTTCCAGGCATGGGTATGGGGGGTAGATTTTGTGGAGATCACGGCACTGAGTTATCATATGATGACACATTAGCTCCTTGTAAACTTTTATCATCTCAGCATCTTTGACTTCCAGACCCCCAATCTCTTTTAGGGAGGGGCATACTCATATGGATCACAACCCTAGGGCAACTTTGAAACCCAATGCATTTCATACAAAAAAAACCCATCTCCCCGTCGGGTGTGAAGAAAGTGCCCGAATGAGGATTGTACATCTCAAGCAACGCCAGGAACATGGATTTGTTCACTTCTATCCCGTATTGGGTAGCCCTGATCGCATAGAACAAACCTAATTCCTTTAATAGGTCTTTATATTCCGTAAGGACCCATTCAGTGATGGTTTTCCAATCCTTCGTGGGATGTGCCCATCCTGCAACACGGTAAACACCTGAAGGATAGGAAGCACCAGCCTCCAGCATTTGGTTGGCGAAGGTAGGAACTCTGAAAGGCATGGACTCCTGTTCTGCATCACCTATATCAACTTGCCATGATGTAATATCTTTGCTGAAAAAGAAGTACCATCCATAATAGCCTCAAAAATAGAAGCAGAATAGGACTTCAGTTTGAAGTGGCCAGCAAAAAACCCCGGTTGAGTAGGGGTCAAGTTCCAGTCCATCCTTCTTTGCGAAGCCAGACAAGTAAAAGCTGAGAGGGGTAGGTGACGGTCTATTTGGGGTAGGTACATCTTCAACCCGTTGGATATAAAGTGCCAATCGTCCCTCAATTTCAAAATCTTGTCAGCATAGGATGTCACGCGGCCACCAAACAGAAACTGTGGTCTCAGATATGAATTCTTTAACCCGTCACCCTTTGGGATCTTTCCCAGATTCAGCATATGTCCTAAGAAAAAATTAGACTGCTCCTTAATAAGGGTCATTCGTGTAACCGACTATCCGGACTTAATAGTGGCCTTCGCAGGATCCACCACATCCTCAATAAAGTTTAGGCCCAGGGGGCAGAGCAGAGAGCTAAAGAGGACTTCGCCTAGAGGAGGCACTACCATAGATACTACAAAAGAAGAAGACAAAAAGTTAGAAAACAATACTTTCAGTACGAACACAAATTAAGTACGTAAAAGCGGCACGTAAACTGTTCCGCATGCACCTGTGTTGGCACAGAGAACGCGCATGCAAAGAAGTAGCGTGCGACCTATTAGACGCATGGATTGCTATAGGATACGTGCCTAAAAAAAGTGGTGCATAGCCTATTAGGCGCGTGAACCCTTCTGTCACATGCACCTGTAAGAGAAATAGAACATGGCCTATCAGGCGCATAGACTCCTTTCATACACGCCTGCAAAAAGCAACGGCGAACGTAGCCCACTTTTCACATAGGCACATGAAAAGCCTATAGATGCATAATTCTTCGAGACAAGAGCACAAGTGTGCAAGCTTAGCATGATGGGTGGGACTACGTCTCGAATAAATGCCCGAAGGCGTACCGATGAAGACAACTGTACCTTCAACTTCACCACGAACGTCGAGATGAGTTTGCTTGTCAGCAGAAGTAGAGGCGACCGCCTTAGACTTTTCCTTCGCTTTTGCAACAACGGCCTAGGGTGACATAGCGAAGCAAAGTAGGTAAAGATTCGAAGAACGCAAGAAAGCCGAAGAAGGTGAAGACAGATCGAAAAAGAAAAAAGAAAGCTCAAGAGAAAGAAGAGTCTCTCTCCTTCACCCACACCTGTTTATAAGTTCTGAAACGCACATTTTGAGTCTTCAAAGATTGAACCAAATCAATGAACACCTATCCTGAAGCGAATTTGATAGTCTGGCCAAAATGAGGGCCACGCCAAATTTATGTGCTAACGTCATCCGCGCGCCCTGCTTCTGTTCAAAGTATTTCTAACTTTATTCAAAAAAGTTAAAAAAAAAATTTAAAGGGTTCTTGTAAAAGCATGGGTCACGCACCTCAGAAAGAGGAGTAATCCTACGCCTCATTTATCACCAACTAGGCATTGAGCTGCCCATGACTCATCAAAGCAGCATATTGGTCATGCCTCACCTTGGTGTCATGTCACCTACGCCCTTGAGCCTTGGGCAGAATACCTCAATTTATGTGCAAATGACAGCCAAAGCACAATCATGATTACTTGGGCTACTCACGCCTCGCTAAAGGTGGGCCCCTCCTCCTACTCACGCCTCACTTATACAGGCGCGCCTAATCTCTTGTATCTCCACCTACGTCTTCTAGTTGCTCTCTCCGAGGTTGTATTTAATAAGCTTAACTCCTCTCGAGACTTTGACTCGATGCTTTAATTCTTATGCAAAGAATAAACACAGACGTCGAAGTTCATTCTCCTTGGAAATAGTATAGATAGACGCGTATCCCCTGATTAAATTTAGGCATGTATTGCCTGATCAAACTCAGGCGTGTGTCGCCTGAGTCTCCCCCAAGCGCGTGTGCATCTACCCCCGCGCCTATAGTTCTCTCCTAATATGAACAACACACCACCTAGGACAGTGATTCCTAAGCGTACGCATCTTGTTGGCTGTAGTGGAACTAGGTGGGTGCCACATGTCGAAGACCTAGTCACACGAAGGAGCGAGTTCTGAGCAGCTCAAAGATCCTCTCCAACAAAATCTCAACAATATAACACTTGGCAATCAGCTACAACCCCACATCAGTGAAGTGTGCGCGCAGTTGCAACTGAACCCTATTTTAGGGTGCCACATGGCAATCAGAGACACACGCACCTGCCACTGACAGGCACATGTGTGGTTACTTCTCCTCAGCTATAAATAGGAGGGCTCTCCTCCATCCAAACACCTCATTTTCTCCAATTTCCTCAAAAGTTCCTGAGCATTCTAGAAAGAGTTCTTACTGTTCCCCTTTAGCCAGTAAAGCTAGGCCCGACAGTTCTCCCTCATCGTCGGATTGTTAACGGAGTAAATAATCAACCCTCCATCATCATAACCTAGATCAAAAATAAAGTGTAATTAGGAGATTTTTGTTCAGGAGTTCCCTCTTGCATTCTCGTTTGCAACCTTCGAACCTCTCCTCCATAGCACCACAAAGCGATGTCAAACAGGAGCAACTTCAATACCAGTTCCATGAGCAACTGGATGCTCAGCAAAAGAAGGTAGATAATTTGACTCAGGTTGTCACCACGTTGTTGGTTGATCATAATATTTCTGCATCGACCGCAACAACCGATACTATAATAGTGGCGGCAAAATACCTGAAATGCCGACACGAATGTCAAGCTTCAAATTCTCAGAGTTTAAGAGTTGTGACCTGCCTTAGTTCAATGGAAGGGCTGAACCAGATGAGGTGATGGGTTTCCTGAATACATTGGGGGCTACTTCCGGATGCTAGATATACAAGGCAATTAGTGGATGGAGTGTACCACGGTACAGCTTTGCCTCAAGGCCTAATAATGATGGAACTCTCAGAGGCTAGCACTTTGCGGTAACAATCTTGATATAAAAATATCATAGAAAACTTTTAAACAGGCTTTTATCCCACAGTTCATCCCTCATGCTATTCATCGAAGGAAAGAAAAGGAGTTCGTATTATTCCAACAAGGCAGTATGTCAGTAGATGACTACGAGACTCAATTCAAGAAAAGAGTTGCATTTGCTGGATATATGGTGTCGATTGATGACGCCAAGTGGGAAATATTCGTACAAGGCTTGAATGAGGGTCTACAACGTGATGTTCTGAGTCAGAAGTATACGTCTTATAGAGAGGCGTACGAGACATTTTTTGAGATAGAGAAGTTCCATTAGTCAGTGGGTCGTGGGACAACATAGATAAATTAGGGCAACAATCATAAACGACCCTTGGTTGTTGGAAGGAATGATGTTTCTAAGCATCATAACGCTGGTGATAATTGGGGTGAATATCAGGGATCGTGTTGCTTTAAGTACAACCGATATAGACATTAACAAGAAGAATGTCGAGCTAGATGCTTCAATTGTGGCGACATGGGCCACAAGGCATTTGAGTAAAGTAGGAAAGGAATCAAAATCCTCCTCGTGGAAAACCTAACAATCATAATCGTGGCCAAGTGCCACTAGCCTTACCAACTCCAATCGGGAATGCATTGAATCAACAACAAGGTGCGCAAGAAGGGTTTATTCCTTGACTCGGGCAGAATTCATTGCCTCGAAGAATGTTATAACATGTATGCTATTGTTTAAAGGTATACCTGCCCGGGTGTTATTCAATTCTGTGACTACTCATTGTTTCATATCGTCTGGTTTTGTAACAGAAAACAAATTATGTATGACTCTATTAAAGATGGTTCTTTGTGTTAGCACTCCTATGGGAGTAAATATGCCTGCAAGTTTGATTTTCAGGGACGGTTATATCTGTGTTGGAGAAAAGACTCTATCGCTGGACGCTACAGTACTCAATATCAAAGTGTACGACATTATTTTGGGAATAGATTGGCTCAGTGCTTGTCATGCGATGATTGACTGCACAAAAAAGAGAGTTGTGTTTCACCTACCCAGAGAAATAAAGTTCTCTTACTCGTGCGGCTTGACGTCTAAGGCAGCGATGGTCAAATCGACGGTTATGACAAGGTACATGTTATATTCAGGGTGTAAAGGGTACCTCGCTTTTGTTTGGGACACTCGGATGAAGGGTGCAAACTCGAATCAAACCAAAGTCATACCAGAATTCCCTGATGTATTCCTAAACGAGATACCTGGAATACCGCCAGACAGGGAGATTGAGTTTACGATTGATACTTTTTCGGAAACTCGCCCGATATTGAAGGCGCCATACAGGATGGCTCCGACAAAATTAAAATATTAAAAGTACAGTTACAAGAATTATTATACCAAAGATATATTCGCCCAAGGGAATCACCGTAGGAAGCTCCGGTATTGTTTGTAAAGAAGAAAGACAGGACAATGCGGCTGTGTATCGATTACCGAAAGCTAAATAAAGCAACTGTTCGGAATAAGTATCCTCTATCAATGATAGATGATATGTTTGATTAGCTACAGGGAGCGACCATGTTTTCAAAGATTGATCTTTGTTCTGGATGCCATCAGTTGAAGATCAGGCCCGTAGACATCCCAAAGTCAGCATTTCGTACGAGATAAAAACATTATGAGTTTTTGGTCATGCCGTTTGGTTTAACTAATGCTCCGGCAGCTTTCATGGATCTAATAAATAGAGTCTTCAGACCCTTCTTGCATAAGTTTGTCGTCGTGTTCATCGACGATATCTTGATTTACTCGATAGACAGGGAGACTCTGCGGAACAATTGAGAACAGTACTTTAGACGCTTGTAAACATCAACTATATGCAAAGTTGAGTAAATATGAGTTTTGGATGAATAGCGTATCGTTCCTAGACATGCTGTCTCGGCAGAAGATCTTGTTGTTGACCAAAAAAATTGAAGTAGTAGTAGATTGGAAACATCCTACGTCAGCTACTGAAATACGGAGATTTCTTGGTTTAGCCGGGTACTACCGTAGTTCATAAAGGACTTTTTGAAAATACGGAAGTCCCTTTCGGATACGGGACCTCGTCTACAAGAAGATGGTTGACCCAACCTTCGATACGGAAGGTCCCTTTTGGGTATGAGACCTCCTCTGCAAGAAGACTATTGGCAAAAGTAGGGGCCCCAAAAGGAATGGTGTCGGGGTTCAAGTCATTAAATTTATGCCCTGGATGCAACACCCTCAAAGAGTAAGATGGCCTATAGTAGGAATAAATAAAACCATTCTTCTTTTGAGAACTGGAATCTAGCATGAAATGGCCAGCCAGCGCTCCTTCCTGGGTAGGATTCAGGTGCATATTTTTTAAAATGCAATTTTCGAAATTACTTGGTTTATAATTTATAGAAAGGTATTTTAAATTTATTTAATATTAATGTTTAAATATTTATGGTGATTTAAATCATACTATATTTTATTGACTTAGTTTTAAATTAATTTAAATAAATATGAGATTTATCTAGAGGGAGTTTGTGGTCCTAACCTTCATCTAACTAGGATCTTTTCACCCTATTTTAGGGGAGCCTTGTCATTATTTTCTCCATAAAAATGTCTCACCACTTCTCCGTGTCAGCATGTGCTGGCCTCGGGTCTGACCCCGGGAGTCTTTCCACTAAAATGTATTTTTACATATACATCCAATCATCTTCTTCGTGTGTGACAATCCCGCACACCGACACGCCCCCGTGTCACGCAGGACACGAACCCCGCCCGTGTCGGACACCCCGACATAATGAATCGAACCTAACCCTAGCCCTAACCCTAGGTTCCAATCTGGCTCCTCGTCAAAAATCTTGTTGCGGAGGTCTGACTCGGTGCCACCGACTACTTTCGGCGCTGTCTCCTACCGATCCCACTACGCCGCAACCCTATCTCCTTCCTGACACTACACCAGTACATCTATCCCATCCACCACCCCCAACCTCACTATCCTGGCATCCAGACCCTGACCGCCATCACAACAACACCGTCCTTGTCACCCCATCCTCGTCGCTCGACCTCGGCGAGCCCCACCAAACTCTATTATCATCACCACCACAATAATAGAACCACCAACCCGACCAAAAAACCCTGACCTCCCGATCGCTTATTCCTCTCGGCTATCCGTACATCATCTACCACCATCACCACCACTTACCTCGCACCGCCGCATCCGCTCCGTGCCCAGCACCAAGATCTGATCGATGCTTAGGCCTACC